>CAUYLG010019254.1:0-49453 GCA_963573385.1 Cacajao melanocephalus | reverse complement strand
ATTGGCATAATAGAGGTTTTTAATACCCATTTTTAGACTGCATTCTAGCCTGGGCAGTAGGACAAGAATCCTGTTCTCTCTCCCTCTTTTTCTTCCTCTTTCTTTCTCTCATACATTCTTTTTCTTTCTTTCTTTCACTCTCACTTTCTTTCCTCTCTTTTTCTTTCTTTCAAAAAATTAAAAAAAAAAAAAAGAAGATGGTCTGACAATTTCTTACAAAACTAAAAAGACTCTTAACACATGATCCAGCAGTTGGACTCCTTGGTGTTTACCCAAATGAGTTGAAAACTTATGTGCATACACACTTATGTCTGCACACAAATGTTTGTAGCAGCTTCATTCATAATTGCCAAAACTTGGAAGCAACCAGGATGTCCTTCAGTGGGGTGAATGTATAAAGTGTGGTACCTCCAGACAATGAAATATTATTTATTGCTAAAAAGAAATGAGCTATCGAGCTATGAAAAGATATAGAAAAACCTTTAATGTATATTACTAAGTGAAAGAAGCCAATATGAAAAAGCTATATACTATATGATTCCAACTATATGACATTTTGGAAAAGGCTGAAGTATGGAGAGAGTAAAATGATCAGCGATTTCCATGGGTTAGGACAGAAGGAGGGACAAACAGGTAGAGCACAGAGAATTTTTAGGGCAATAAAACTATTCCGTGTGAAACAGTAATTGTGGATACCTGTCATGATACATTTGTCAAGATCCACAGAATGTGCAACACCAAGAATGAACCCTAATGTAAACTGTGGATGCTAGATGACAATGATGTGTCAATGTAGGTTCATTGATTGGTAACAAATGTACCAGTCTGGTGCAAGATATCGATAGTGGGGAGGCTGTCTGTATGTGGGGCAGGTGATTTGTGGGAACTCTCTGTACTTCCCACTTAATTTTGCTGTAAACCTAATAAAGTCTATTTTTAAAAAACAGAATGACCACAGACAGTCTAAGAAAGTGATTGCTCAATGCTTTTGTGTGCATTCTATAAGTAAAATATTTAGAGTATGCATCCTCAGTAAATGCATATGTATCTTTCATGAGTTTTATAAGTATTGAATATAATTATGCTGCCCTATTTTGTACACCATAACAAACTAAATAGAAATCTTAAGAAAAAAATCATTGCTTATTTTATGTGTATTTCACTCTTTCAGAATTTCTTAGTGTATGTTTTACAGTATATATAATGAAGTAATCATGAGTATAATTTTTTTTGAAATGGAGTCTTGCTCTGTTGCCCAGGCTAGAGTGCAGTGGTGCAATGTCAGCTCACTGCAATCTCCGCCTCCTGGGTTCAAGCAATTCTCCTGCCTCAGCCTCCTGAGTAGCTGGGACTACAGGTGTCTGCCACCATGCCTGGTTAATTTTTGTATTTTTAGTAGAGTCAAGGTTTCACCATGTTGGCCAGGATGGTCTCAAACTCCTGACCGCAAGTGATCCGCCGACCTCGGCCTCCCAAAGTGCTAGGATTACAGGCATGAGCCAACGCACCCGGCCATGAGTATAATTTATAAACAAATAAATATGCATACATTAGGAGTGAGCTCAGGATTTTTTTTTAATTGAGAAAGGGTCAAGTTTTACCAGAAGCAGAGCTGAGGCAAGAACCTGGATGCAGGGATCTCATCTTGATGGTAATCCTAGAAAGAAGAGTGAAGAAACAAGGAGTATGAGACAGGAGAGAAGGAAAAGTCAATGCATTGTTGAGCTGGTTACCTCTGTGGGTAACTGAGGCTTAGTCCTACTTGGGACCAGCTGAAGAACTACCAAATGTGCCTCGGAAATGTTCTTTCAAAAGACGGAAATCTGAGGCATTGGTCTTTGTGGAGACCTCATTGGTGGCGGTTGCTCCCAGAAGTGTTAACTCTGCCCCCTCTCCCCAGCACACTCATGCTTCTGGTGTGCCCTGTGTGGGTTAAGTTCCTGAAAACAGGCAGAAGCAGCTGACACTGGGGTAAGTCAATGTGTGTGGAAAGTATCTGCCGCAAGGAATGTGGTATGGAACACTAAAAGCGTTTGCTGCAAGGACTATGTTAAAACAAAAGTTTGGAGATCTCTAGTTTGTTGAAGAAATGAAGCTATCGTCCTCCTCCACCCTTTAAAGGCAGCACATCCACACAAACGTCAATTGAGAGGTGATCACATTAATTATTATGTATTATTTATGCATATTTATTTCTACTGTCCTGAGAGTAGCTTCAGGATTTTTTTTTCTTTTATTTTAGGTTCAGGGGTACATGTGCAGGTTTGTTATACAGGTAAACTGCCCGTTACAGGGGGTTTAGTGCACAGATTATCTCATCAACCGGGTAATAAGCATAGTACCTGATAGGTACTTTTTCTGATCCTCTCCCTCCTTCTACCCTCCACCCCTAAGTAGGTCCGAGTGTCTGTTGTTCTACTCTTTGTGTTCATGTGTTCTTGTTGTTTAGCACCTCCTTGTGAATAAGAACATGAAGTATTTGGTTTTCTGTTCCTGCATTAGTTTGCTTAGGATATCAGGTTGTTCTGATATCACAATGAGTTAGGCAAATATCTCAGGTAGTTTACTTTCTGGATTCTTTACTTTCTGGCTATGTGACTCTGAGCAAGTTATTTTATTTTTCTCAGCCTCAGTTTCACCTTGTGAAAGATCAAGAGCCTTCACTAGACACAATAATGCCTACCTTAAGGCATTGAGATAGGTTTAAAGTTAGGATTAAAATAAGATTATGAATATATAAAGTGCCTGGCACGAAAACACCAGCTAACAAATAAGGTGTTTCGGGAGGGTTTTTTTTTTTTTTTTTCCCCAATCCTTTGCCTCTCCTACACCTGGACACAGAAGATGTATAGCTTGAGGGTTAAAGTGCAAATCTTAAAGTGGAAAGACTTGGGTTCAGAGTCAGACTCTACTATCAGTTTCAGAACCTTGAGCAAGATCCTTCAAGTCTTGTTGAGATTCTTACTATAATGAATTAATCCACCACTTTATCTAAGCTTATATAGAACATTGAACACAATTTACAGTGCCTATCAGACTACTGCATACTTCCATCATACATATATTTCTTGATTTTGCTTTCTGTCTTGAGATTTCAGATTTCACAGAGCTTTGATTTATCTTTTTTTATATTATGGAAAATTTTAAACACAAAAGTTTCCACTTATGAAACTTTTGTATCATGAAAGTTTAGCCAACTTTAACAATTGCCAGTCTTCTTTCATCTATACCCTCAGTCTCTTCTCTCTCTCCCATATTATTTTGCAGCAAATCACAGACATCAGATCATCGCATCTGTAAATATTTCAGTATGTGTCTTCAAATGATAAAGACTCTTTTTTAAAAAAGTAAGCTCAATACTATTATCATATCTTAAAATTTAATAATTTTTTAAGATTATCAAATACCCAGTCAGTGCTCAAATTTCCACTTATATCATAAATCTTTTTAAAACTATTTGTTGTTTGAACTAGTATCTAAATAAAGTCAATACATTTTAATGGAATAATTTGCCTCTTGAATCTCTTTAATTTTGTAGATGCCTCCTCTATCTCTGTTTTTTCTTTCAATTTGTAAAGAAACAGGATCATTTATCTTATAGATTCCCTACGGTCTGGATTTTGTTGATTGTACCTCCATGGTACCATTTAACATGTTCTCTTTCTATTTCCTGTAAATTGATAGCAGGATCTAGAGGTTTGATCCGATTTGGATTTGCACTTTGTTCATAAGTGGTCGGTGTGTTCTTCTATCAGAAGTACATAATATCTTGTTGCCTCTCTATGATGCTACCAGCCACTGATGATCAATGCCTAGATCTATTAATTTCCTTTTGCAAGCTGATATTCTAGGTCATTAATAGAGATGGTAAATAAAGACTCATCTGAAGGTGTCCCTCGGTGGCTCTGTTAGATGTCTCTTTCACAAATTAGAAAGCCACGGAAGGACGAGCTTAAGCAGGACACTTCATTATCCCAACATCCCTTTTGTTCACCACTTTTCAATCCGCTTGAATCCATTGGGACAACCTCCAAGTCCGGATTCAAACCAAATTTAGTTTGTTGAATACAAGCATTCTCTTGGGCTCTGGAACAAACTAATCATTAAAGACTGAACATGTGACATGTTCCACACTCACTGGATCCACCATTTCTATAATTCACTGAAAGGGGATAGTTTGTTGTGATAACACTAAGTGTCCTTTTTTTCTTCATTCTAGGACTTTCTAACTTAGCCACCTGTGGTGGGGGGTGAGGACAGGGGGTTTTACTGTCAGATAAGTCCTTATTTAACATCTTTATTAATGATCTAAAGTAGATTAAGCTACCCGTGAATGAGTAACCACTGAACTGAAAACAAGGACAGGTCATGCCCGAAATGTAGAGGTGACAGCAACGTGTTCTGATATTGCGGGCAAGCTCATCGCAGAAGCTCTGGTTACATGGAACTGAGCCAGACCTGTTGCCTCGCTGCAGCACATATAGGAAAATGACTAGCCCACCACTCAGAAGGAGGTCTGGACTGTAAAGGCTGTGCATGACAATCATAAAAGTGCCTGTGTAAATCTTACATAACAAAACTGAAAAGGGATTGCCCGAGAAATGACAGAACTTTATACGACCGTTCCCCTTATCCATGATTTTGCTTTCTGTGGTTTCAGTTACCCATGCTCAATAGCAGTCCAAAAATATTAAATGGAAAATTCCAGAAATAAACAATTCATAAGTTTTAAATTATGCACCGTTATGAGTAGCATGATGAAATCTCATGGCATCCCGTTCCATCCTGCCTGGGACATGAATTCTCCCCTTGTCCAGTGGGTCCATGCCGTCTATGCTACCCACTTGTTAGTTACCTAGTAGCTGTCTCAGTTATTAGATTAAAAAAAAACTGGCCTGTGCAACAATCCTGCACGTTCTTCACATGTACCCCAGAACCTAAAGTGCAATAAAATATATATTTCAAAAAAAATTGGCCAGGCATGGTGGCTCATGCCTGTAATTCCAGCACTTTGAGAGGCTGAGGAGTTTGATACCAGCTTGGCCAACACGGTGAAACCCCATCTCTACTAAAAATACAAAAATTAGTTGAGCATGGTGTTGGGCGCCTGTAATCCCAGCTATTTGAGATGCTGAGGCAGGAGAATTGTTTGAACCTGGGAGGCAGAGATTGCAGTGAGCCAAGATGGTGCCATTGCACTCCAGCCTGGGCGACAGGGCAAGACTCTGTCTCAAAAAAAAAAAAAAAAAAATAAAAATATAGAGGTCGGTACTCTTTGTGGTTTCAGGCATCCACCGAGGGTCTTGAAACGTATCCCCTGCAAATGAGGGGGTGGGGGTGGGAAACTACTGTATAATTTCTGTGTTGTGAAAAATTCAGAAATAAAATTGGAGTAACATAAGCTGTTAAGGTCTGAGAAGAAAATGGTACAGGAAGGGAAACTTCATAACTTCATAAGAAATTAACTCAGCAGAATTTCCAGTCTTAAATCACTGCATAGCCAATGTGTGTAATCACTCTTGACTTTAAGGAACTCTTGATTTGGTTTGAAAGGACAAATTCATTAGTAAACTGGAGAAATCCATGTACTCCAAACCACACAACTTTTGGAAAGGTAACAGGCTTAAAGCTCATACCCAGAGATCCATTACAAATGGAGTGGTCACCAGACAGTGGTCTCTTGAATATGCCAAGCACTTTACAAACTCCATTAATCCTGACAACTCTGTGAAGTTGCCATTGTTATCTCCATTTTTGTTGATGAGTAAACTGAGGCTCAGAGAAGCTAAGTGACTTGCCCAAGGTCCTTCAGCTAGTAATGTCAGAACCTGCCTTCAAACCCTAGGTCTGTCCATGCAAGCCTTTATATTTCTCTGCTCATGACATTTTAGAAATGGCACAAGGGCATGACATTTATAGAGCATCTTTATCTAAATTGCCCATCGAGAGCCACCCCCTCCCCTGCCCAAAGCTCAACAAATAGATACAGTGCTCCTAACAGTTATGCTCTACCACCATTGGCAAGGCAGTATGAACCCTCACACTTGAACAATGCCCTGAAGGTCAGTTTGGGGTACATTTGATATTAGGCTTTCTGGTGACCTAGGGAGACCAACAATAAGTCTGTTTCCTATGATTACACATAATAGCATTCTGGGTAGGGAGGAAGCCAGAGAAGAAGCTACCATGGCAGCAGGGGAATACACTATCAAAATCCCCTAATAAAACTGGGGGGAAAGCTAAAAATTAAGAGGAAGGAGATTAACAGAGATAATTGCCGGGATTCAATGCAGTAAAATAAACGCAATACGATAAATCTCAACACAGCCACGGCCTCATATGACTAAGACACCTGCAGACCTAACTTCTAAGCATGCTAGCTCACTAGCTCTGTCATTGAATCAAGGTCCAAGAGAGATTATATAAGTGGGAATATTGCACACAGGGTCTGAAATAATCCTTTCACTGTAAAGTATCTCCTTCTGAATTCTACCATTTAAAATTTCAGAAAAGCCACATGAAAAGTTATAGGGATGATTGAACAGTCTAACTAAAAAAAGAAAAAAAAACTACGAAGGGAAGTGAAAGAAATTAGGAGTTTTACACTAGGCAAAAAGGAAAATAGGAATAATTTAATAATTATCTCTAAGGAAGTTACAGATTTGATCTTACTGGAGATGATCAACTATTGCAAATTTTAAAAATTTGCCAAGCGTGCTCCTAATATGAATCCATTCTAGTTAAATAATTAGCTCTGTCAGGAAAATTTTCTTCTACTCAACACAAGTTCCAGGTTATTATTATTATTCTTTTCTCTCCCTGGAATTAGGTTTGATAGCAATTCTTTTGTATAACTAATTCTTTAATAATTATTTTAATTATTCTACATATCTATCTTTTCCCTTTTAAATGTTCAAAGAAAAACTGAAACAAACTAGTTGGCTAGGGTATCTTGGGGGAAAAGTCTTCTAGGAGGTAAAATCAATCAAAAAGAATGTATTTCTGTTCATAAAAGAAAGCCCCAAGAGTGAAAAAAGAAATCACATAGCAACAGCATCGTAGTCAAATTCTTCTTTCCAGATGGGAGACTGGAAGTTTATCCTTTTGGCTTTCACTTTTTAAGTTTCACTTTGAAGCAACCCAGAACCCAAGCTTGAGGAACTACAACAGCTTAGTTTTATAGAGCACTTTACAAATCATTTCACATTCTTTTCCCATTTGATCAGTCTGTGAAGTCTATGAGGGACAAGGTGTAGGAATTTTGGTTCTCCTCTGGCAGATAAAGGCCTTCTCCTTGCAGGAAATATTGGTGAAATGGGGCATAACTAACAGGACATTCAAATGTCCTCATTTGAGTCAAGGTTCTCCACAGAAACAGAACCAATTGTGTGTGTGTGTGTGTGTGTGTGTGTGTGTACTGTATGTGTGTATAGTGTGCGGGTATGTGTGTGCATGTATATGTATATGTGTGTGTGTGTGTGTACTGCATGTGTGTATAGTGTGCGTGTATGTGTGTGCATGTATATGTATATGTATGTGTGTGTGTGCATATATATGTGAGGTGGAGATTATAGGGAATTGGCTTGTGCAATTATGGAAGCTGAGAAGTCCCATGATCTACTGGCTGCAAGCTGGAGACCCAGGAAAGCCCATGGTGTAATTCTAGTGTGAGTTCAAAGGCCTAAAAACCACGAGTGCCAATGGTGTAAAGCTCAAGAGCAAGAGAAATCCAGTTTCAGCTCAAGCACTCAGGCAGAGAGAGAACAAATTCTCCCTTCCTCCACCTTTTTGTTCCGTTTGGACCCTCAGTAGATTGGATGATGAAGCCACAATGAAGAGGGTAGTCTGCTTGACAGAGTTTACCAACTCAAAAGAAACACCCTCACAGACACACCCAGAAATAATGTTTAGCCAAATATTTGAGCACCTCAATCCATGCAAATTGACACATAAAATTAACCCCATCACATTCCCTAACTTCATCCCAAGGGGGAGCTTTTCACCTCTGACGGAACCACAGGAGAGAGGATCCTCCTTCACTCTGTTCTAGACCCTACTCAGGTAGTAGCCATCTCAGGACACTTCCTCCCAAGGAGGTTTGAATGAAATCACCTTTGAAGGTCCCATTCAACTCTGGAATCCACAATCCAAGTAAAACAGAAACTCATGATCAAAAGCCATGGCAGGGCAGCCAGCAGTAAGAATTAAGGAGACTCTCCAAATGCAGAGGACAATAGAGTGGGATTCATTTAGAAAAATACAATCTAGAATATTTGATGGGATGCAACCTGAAGGGGAGTTTGAGATGGTTCTTGAGGCAGACTGACCTGGACTCTTTTCCTTGACCAAGACAAGTTAGCCAATTTCTCCAATCCTCCACTTCTCACAGGTGACATGGGGATTAAAATATCCCACCAGGAACTGCTGATACACACAACAATGTGAATGCCTCTCATGAACCCTTTATGAACCCTTTGTTAAGTGAAAGAAGCGAGACACAAGAGAATATCACACCATATGAGTCCATTTATATGTACTTCCACAACAGCCAACATGAATCTATGGGGGTAGACATCGGAATAGTAATAGCCTCTAGGGTGGAGAGAATTCACTAAAAGGGGGCACAAAGGAACTGTTTCTGGTGACAACAGTGCTCTGTATTTTCACTGTGTTGTGGGTTGCACAGGTGCACACACGTATCAAAATGTATTTGACTGTACAGTTACAATCTGTGCATCTTACCGAATGCTATATCTTAGTGACAATTTCAAAAATGCTTCTATTGTTGGGCTGCTGTAAGAAATAAACAAGATAACATAAAGAAAGTGTCTAGTGGTGTAGTCAAACACACAGTAGTTGTTCAAGAAATGATGGCTAAAGCACCCTTCTTAAAAGTAACTGACTTCAGAAATCTTAATAAGTCTGCATCATCCAGAAATCCAAGATGATTCCAGTGCAGGGACAGGCCATAGACATCACTGGCTTCCTCCTGCAGTAGCCTGCTTCTGGACTCCCCACCACTGCAAGCCCCTGGCTTCAGTGGGCAGGCAGGTGGGGACTGTCCAAGAAAGCTGGCAGCAGGCAAAGATCCCTAGGCGCATAGACCTGAGATAATCCTGGGCAGGGCTGTAGTCCCCGAGGCTAAAAGGGGACCCAGCTAGCGATTCCCGGTCCAGAAGAAATGCTCTCCAGACTGGAGAACCAGAGAGAGACTGAAGTAGGGAGTAGGAGTGAGGGGGCAGGACAAAGACCTGGCTTCTAAAACTCAGTGTCAAGGGAAGGCCTGGGAAGGAAGTAGAGGTTAGCTCTTAAGACAAAGCAGGAGGAAAATGAAGGTCTTTCTGAAGACGTAGCCTGAGCATTAGATTTCTTCCAGAGCCTCGGATGAAATCAATTCTGGATGAATCCAGTTGGCTTTGCTATCACTCAAGTTGTCTAAAATTGTCCTGGATTGAACACTAGGATGATGCTTCTTAAAGGCGAATGTGCAAATGAATCCCCTAGGATGAATCCCCTAGGGATCCTGTTAAAACGCAGAGTTTTAAAAAATTATAATAAAACAACATAAAAACACAGATTTTGATTCAGTAGGTCGGAGATGAGGCCTGAAATTCCACGTTTCTAACAAGCCTCCAGGTGATGCCCATGTTTTTGCGGTCTATGGATCACACTGGGGTTAGCAAAAGCCTCCTAGAAGATGCATTCTGTGGCAGCAGTCAGGTAACCAGGATGATCTGCTGGGTTTCTTTCAATCTCTGTTTCTTCAGATAGAGAGAAGGAAATCACCACCACCACCCCCAAAACACATGTATGCGTGTGTGCACACTCACACACACACACACACACACATATTAAAACTATGAAAGTCAATATTCTATGTGGCACTCTAAGAACCCCACTCCTATTTATTCTGGATTTAAAACACTGCTGTAGATGGTGTTGCAAAGAGATTTATAGCTTTTAATCTTCTCATATAGCACAACTGCTAAATACAGTATAATATATGTGACAGGAATTAGTCCAGAATTTATTTAAGACTTTTCCCCCTCAGTTCATATGTCAAAAGATTGCCATTTCCAATTATTTATTAGGAATGTGATGTTTTTCAAGGTGGATGCATTACTCTTGTTATCTGCTTTCAATTAGCTGAGAATTTACTATGCTCAGCCAAATGTCCGTTCATCAGCAAATTCCAGATTCCTGGCAGTCTGATTAACTTCCCAGGGCTCTTCCTTTATAGTTAAAATAAATGAGGCTGTCTATGTCTCATGCTTGCTTGCTTATGGAAGGAAACAGAATAGGTTTTGGATGAAGAAGAAGGAGGAGGGGGAGGGAGAGGAAGAAGAGGAGGAGGAGGAGAGAAGAAAAAGCCTTAAGCAATCAGGAAAGATCAAAGATGGAGATAAACACCAATCCTTCCACCTAAAGCTACCCCACACTAGAGTATATTCAGTCATATCAAAACCCAGCAACCCAGAGATACAGTGCCTTCAGCAAAGGATTAGATGACTTGAACTTGGCGTATTATTTCTTGCTGTGGGACCTGGTGTAATGGGAGAAGCATGAGCTTTGGAACCAATAAGACCTGGCTCTGAATCCCAGCTAAGCCACTTAAAACTGGAGCACCTTGGGTAAGTTGTCCAACATCCATTTTAAACTCTTTAAGTTTCCTCCTCTGTAAAATCACAACAGTAGTGATGAACCTGCAGATTTGTCATGAATTTAAATGAAATTGTGTGTATGTAACCATGACCTCAGCTAAGGTAACCCTGCCCTTGAGTTTCAAATGGCATTTTCTCAAACGTCTTCCAATGTGTGCAGAGGACCTTAAATCGCTTCCAGCCTCTCTGGGGACCTGACGGTTGGGGATAAAGGGATGGGAGGTGGTTAATGCTGGTCCTAGCCGTGGCTGGCCACAAGCTCTTCCTTCTGAATCAGTCCTGTTCTGAACCTCCCCAGAAACATAGGATATCCCTGTTCTTTTCTCAGTATTCACACACATCCCAAAATCAACCCACTAACACAAAGTCATGTGTGTATAACTGACTTTATTACTGACAATCTGGGGAGAAAACGGAAGTTTGCCTTGCAGCAATTCACACACTTACAATTGAATAATAGCCACCCCTGCACTCATAATCTTCCATAGCCATTTTTGATACCTATAACTCCAGCTAGCAAATATATGACTTAGTCCACTTTCAGCCTTCTCTATCTCTCTGTCTCTGTCTTTTTCACTTCTGTTTGGGTGGGTAGGAGAAAGGCAGTAAAACAAAACCTAAACTTTCTTGCATCACACTACTCTGTTCAGTTCAGCCTTCTCATGGCTCTGATCTCACTTTGGGGAACCCACTTTGGATCCGGGGCTTGACATTCCAGTGGCTCTTCAATGTGATCTTCTATGCAAACACAACTTCACAATTCTCTCACCCTCAGGGATCTTTGGCTCAGCTCACTACAGTAGAGCCCAGATACACATGCTGCAAGGCTACATGCATCGCGCATACAGGTACCTGACAAATGGGGCTCCCATCTTAATATTTGCTGAGTAACAGGATTTCCTTGGCTGCTTGGCTGGGAAGTGGTCAGGCTGGTGAAATATGCCTTACATGTTTTTTTAAAAATTTCTCCCCCATGCTTTTCTGTTTTTTTTTTTAATTTTTTTATTATTATTTTTTGAGACAGGGTCTTGCTCTGTTATCCCGGCTGGAATGTAGTGGCGCCATCACAGCTCACTGCAGCTTTGACCTCCCAGGCTCAGGCTATCCTCCCACCTCAGTCTTCTGAGTAGCTGGGACTACAGGCACACATCACCATGCACTGCTAATTTTTTTTTTTTAAATAGAGATGAGGTTTTGCCATGTTGCCCAGACTGGTCTCCCCCATGTTTCATTTCTTAGTCTTTTTGTGATATTTTCTGACAAATTATTTTCAACTTTATCTTTCAACCCCTCTACTAAAATTTGTAAGCACCCTATTTTAATTTCCAAGAACTCACACTTCTGCATTTGTTCCATTTTATCATGTCATGTTCCTGTTTCATGAATCCAGTGTCTTCTCATATAAACAGGAGCATTAATGATTATTTGACTTTTTTATTGCTACCATTATTGTTATTGTTGAAATTTTTTTCTGTTCCCTGAATTTTCTCATTTCCTGCGGGTCCCTTCATTCTATTAGTTTACTTATTTGATCTCTGCCTTTTGTGTGGCAGAGACATTTCTCTAAATGTCTGCTGATTCTTGACTGGCTACTCATATTTAAGAGAGAAGCGCCACAAAGCTGAATGGAAGTTCTGTATGCGAGGATAGTAGAACTTGTCAACCGGTGGCTTTGTTGTAGGGAAACTTGGCAAAAACCAAGCTGTTTCATTATGGCTGGGGTGCTGCCAATCTGAGGTAAAACCTGGTGGGCAATATTCACGAAGAAGGATGGAGAAAGGAAGGAGGAGGTCTCACGATGTAGCGTGGGATCTTCAATTCCTCCGTCATTTGAGGGTTCTATGCTGTAGAGCATAATGTGTTGCTCAAACTTCAGCTCACATAAAAATTACCTGGAGGGCTTGTTAAATTACAGATTGCTAAGTTCCACCCCAGAGTTCTGATTCACCTGGGAAGTGATGCAAGTCCTGGGATAGTCTCCCAGCTCCCATCAATCAAACCCATAGGACAATAGAAAGTGTCCGATGGGTATGACATGAGGCACTCCAAAAAAAAAAACTCTTCTGCCAAATTTAGCAAATGAATGTCCAGAGTTAAAAAGTTATTCCCCTTGGTTAATAAACTCTCCTCTCTTTTTTTAAAAACAAATGTAGCTTTTTTTTTTTTTTTTTTTTGAGACCGAGGTTCACTCTTATTGCACAGGCTAGGGTGCAATGGTGCAATCTCCGTCTACTGCTGCAACTTCCACCTCCTGGTTTCAAGCGATTCTCCAGCCTCAGCCTCCCAAGTAGCTGGGGTTACAGGCACCCACTGCCACGCCTGGCTAATTTTAGTATATGTTTTTTAGTAGAGACAGGGTTTTACTATGTTGGCCAGGCTGCTCTTGAACTCCTGACCTCAGGTGATCCGCCTGCCTCGGCCTCCCAAAGTGCTGGGATTACAGGTGTAAGCCACCACGCCTGGCCATAAATGTAGCTTTTAATGATATATTTAACATAAATATTTATTATTATTTCTTTTAATTTTGACTTTTACATACGGGGGGTACATGTCCATATTTGTTACATGGGAAGATTGCATGATGCTGAGGTTTCAAGTACTGATCCCGTCACCCTAGTAGTGAGCATGGTACCCAACAAGTAGTTTTGTAACCCACCCCCTCACCACCCTCTAGTAGTCCACAGTGTCTATTGTTCTCATATGGACAAACTCTCCTTTTAATATGAACATCGTGGAGTGAAACTCACTGAGGAATGAGATCTATGTTCCCTCCTTTTGAATCTGGGCAGGGTGATGTCTGTTTACACCAATGGATTAGGTGGAAATAGAACTGGGTAACTTGCAACTCTGGATCATAAAAGGCGACGAGGCTTCTGCTTAATTCTCCTGAAACATCACTCAGAAAACCCTGCTGGGATGCATCCTCTTGAAATTCAGCTGCCCTGCTCTGAAAAGCCCAAGCCACATGGACAGGCCACGTGTCAGGGCTTCAGTTAACAGACTCCGGTGAGCCCAGTCTTCAAGGCATCCCAGGAGAAGCCCCAGACATCATGGAGCAGAGACAAGCCATCCCCACAGTGTCCCATCCGGACAACCAGCCTTCCCTGTCTAGGCCAGACAGCCTGCTTCATACACGCTCAGAGTAGCCTTAACCAGGGCTCCAAGTTTACATGGACATACACGATGATGTGCCTTCTCCTCAAGGACTGTGAGCTACTTGAGGTCAAAAACACACTGCTTCCTTCATTTTCACATACCCAGGGCCTAAAACATGCTCGGCATAGAGTGGGAATTCACTAATCTCGCATTATTCATTTGTAAATGGACCACTCTAAGCAAAGCACCTCAGTGAGTGTCTTTATAAGTCCAGATTCCATTTCTCATTCTCTCCAAAGAACAAATAATGTCTAGCACAAGTTTCAGTGGTCACAGCCACGGGACTGCCTGAATGTGAAGCCCCAGCTCTGCTCCTTTCTTACTGTGTGATATTAGGTGGGCTAATTGCCTTTCTATGCCTCAGTTTCCTCTCCTGTAAAATGGGGGAAACAACCGTGCCTATCTTTTAGTGTTGTTAGGAGGATTAGATAGATGTAATATGCTTACAACATCATTTAACACCTAGTAAGCACGCAGTGGCTGCTAGCTATTTTATTCTTGTCACTGTTATTATTATTACAAGGCAATTCTTGGTATCCTCCAGGAACCATATTGCAAGTGCCCCCTTCTCATAAAAGCAGCCCCAAAAGGATGCTCCTGGCTCTGAGCCAGCAGTTGCCTCCACTTGACTGTTTTATTTGTTGGCCTTAGTGACTTGAGGACTGACTAAATTTGCTACTCACCCTGCATCTGCATGTATCATGCAGTTGCATTGGGGGATTATAAAAACTGTCGATTTTAACACAACGTATCTTGGGTGCACCAGAATTACCAGGGGAACTTGTTTAAAATGTAGATTCTAAAGCTCTGCTTTAGCTGGTCTGGAGTAGGGCCCAGAAATGTGTTCTTTTAATAAGCCTCCCCAGGTTGCACCAAGGCAGGGGTCCTTGGAAGCTTTGTTTCAGCAGATGGTCTCCTTAAAACAAGCACCACCCCAACCCTGATAGCATCACTGATTCCTCAAATAAATGGATTTTTTCGCAAATTATTTAACACAGGGGATCCAAAAAGTCAAGAACAACGGGATAAACATATATTTAAACAATATGCTAGTTTCTATTTCAAATAATATGCTCACTACATTTTTCTTCCATTTCCATAAATCTTCTAAGGTGAGGTTCTCCTGAATTTAAAGCAACGGGTCCAATTGTTACTCTGAAAAAGTTTATATGTACTATGTTAAATACATAACAATATTACAGACTGTCTGGAAACACAGGGGAAAAAGTGTACTTATAGATATTTACAAGTGTATTTATAAATGTGTAAACAAAAATATAAGTAAATACACTCCAGGGTATCCAGAAAGTCTAGAAACACAGAAAAAAGATTGTAATCGGTTGAGGAGAAATACACTGAGCATATTATTTGAAGATGTAGCTCACATATTGTGTGAAAATAAGTTTATCCTATGTTTTCTGGATGTTCAGACATCTTGTAGAATGTCATGACATCACGGCTCACTGTGATTACATGATTCAGATCTATCAGGCCTACGTTATATCTTCCCCCTCCCTCCCTCCCTTTCTGCCTCCCTTCTTCCTTTTTTTGGGGGGTGGGGTCTTTCTTCCCACAGTCATTTTCTGAGCACCTACAATATGCACAGCACTCCACTAGACATGGGTGTATGTACGTGGTGGGGGGGGGTGGGGGGGAGTCAGTCCCTGCTCTTATGGAGTATTCTCCTTGGGATATAAAATATAAATGTGTGACACATTTAAATGTTATTATAAGCCCGGATCTCATATGAGTGATTCAGAAAGTAGTGTTATATAATTCTAGGACAGAGGTGTGAAGCTGTCCAGGACATTTGACATGGACAGATTATTTTTAAGGCATTTCATTATGTGATGTGAAAACTCCCTTCAGTATTCTCTCCACCTAGGATCTAACCACACATGAGTCCAACGGCAAGCCATGAACGAACCCTACCCTACAAGACAGTGAGAATTTTTTTTTGACTTTCCAAATTTCAAATAAAGGGGATTTTTTTTTTTTTTTTTTGAGATGGAGTCTCACTCTGTCACCCAGGCTGGAGTGCAGTGGTGCGATCTCGGCTCACTGCAGCCTCCACCTCCCAGGTCCAAGCGATTCTCCTGCCTCAGTCTCCCAAGCAGCTGGGATTACCGGCGTGCGCCGCAATGCTGAAAGGGGATTTTTGATTCAAGGCAATCATACTTAATTATCCTCAACATGGGATCTGGCTCCAACTCAGGGTTAAAGACAACAGCATGACACCCAGTTTCTGGACACAGGCTGGATATTTCCAGAGTTAGGGAAGTGAATTTTTCCATCTCATTTCTCCTGGTTCCTTTCATGCAGATTACTTTCTTTGAGAGGTGACGAGGAAAACGAGATGTCGTCTTTGGCCTCCAGAAGGCAAGAGAGAGGAGAAATTGCCTTACTCCAAATTGTAATGTGTCATCCAATTCAAGGAACTCTGCTGGAACAAAGCCTCAGACTTCTAAAGAAAGCATGCCCGTTCCCACTCTCCGTGAGAATTTGCCTAGAGCAGAGTTTCTCAACTTCAGCACCATTGTCATCTGGGTCTGGCTGATTCTCTGTTGTGGGGTCCGCCCTCTCCTGTGCACCGCAGAATGCGTAGGAGCATCCCGGGCCTCTACTGACTAGATGCCAATAACACTCACACCAAGTTGTGACAACTGAAAATGTCCTCAGACATTGCCAAATGTCCCCTAGGGGTTGAAATTTACCTTGGGGAGCAGAATCACCTCTTGACTATACATGGTGACCACCTCGGGCGCTTTAAAAGGTACTGATGCTGAGGCGGGCGGATCACAAGGTCAAGAGATGGAGACCATCCTGGCCAACATGGTGAAACCCTGTCTCTACTAAAAATACAAAAAAAAAAAAATTAGCTGGGCATGGTGGCGTGCGCCTGTAGTCCCAGCTACCCGGGAGGTTGAGGCAGGAGAATTGCTTGAACCTGGGAGGCGAAGGTTGCAGTGAGCCGAGATCACGCCACTGCAGTCCAGCCTGGTGCCTGGCGACAAAGCAAGACTCTGTCTCAAAAAAAAAAAAGGTACTGATGCCTGGGGTTAGCCCCCAGAGTGTCTGCTTGAATTGGTCCAGTTGTCATCTGGGCTTCAAGGTTTTAAGACATTTCCCAAGGGTTGATCTCAGATTTGTCCATTAATGCTGACTCTGACGGGGACCCTTACTCAGATTTAATGTCTGATGCCGTGTTGAGCTGGTAATCTCCCCAGCATGTAGCCACCTGGCTTAATTCGCTAGGTGTTGGCGTGTAGCTGATGTTGGCATCTAGCACCTGACCTCAGATCAGCCTACTGTAGCCTTTCAAGTCAAAACATTATATTTTCCACAATGATTTGTTATTCACTTATGTTTTACCAAGGAAATTCAAACATCAACATCACACCAATGGGACATATTTGGGGGCAAGGGGTCTTTGTGACAGTCCCTCAAAACATCTCAAGAAGAAGGCTTCTCCTCACAACTCATTTTGTGAGAGTAAAGGCCTTCGTTCGTGCCTTGGTGTATGTGTGCGGGAGGAAGCACTGAGAAGTAAAGCCAAGGGGAAATAGTCACACCTCTTCCTCTTCTCCTCTTGAGATTTCCTTGGTCTATCCCTGGGATGGCAACATGCCAGAATAATGATCCTCCATGTTTTCACTTCTCTTAAGCAAACCTCTCATGGATGAATTAGAACAACCACAATCTACTGCCCATACCCTATGATTCGGTCTACTCGTAGCTCTATGTTCAACAGAGATGTTTACGTATATTCCTGAAAAGTAAATACTAGAGTATTTTTAGCAACATTTTCCATAATAGCCCAAACCGAGAACTTTCCAAATGCTTATCAACAGTGGAATGGATAAATAGTGGTATTCGCACAAAGGAATACCATACAGCCATGAGAATGAATGTTCTATAACTATGCACAACAAATTTGTGAATTTCACAGATATTATGTCAGGCAATAGAACCCAGACCAAAAAAAGGATAGATACTGATGATTTAATTTGCCCAAACAGGCAAAACTTCTTTACACTGTTAAATGTCAGGATACAGGTGACCCTGGGTGATGGGAAGTGTGACTAGGGACTATGAGGGGGTTTCTGGGGTGCTGCATGTCATGTTTCATTTCTTAATCTGGATATTGGTTATCCAGTGTTCCATTTGAGAAAATTGATTGATGTGTGCATTTATAATTTGTATACTTTTCTGTTTGTATATTATACTTTAATGAAAATTTAAAACTTAAAAACTACCTTCTGTTTCTCACCTGCTGCATCCTCACTCCTAAGTTGGGAGATTGTGGGCCTTGACTTGATACTGCTGAGTCAGGAGGTGGGCAAGTCCCAGAAAGCCTCTCTTGTCCTTATTGTTCCTGCCCCACCACTGTAGCCCTCTGCTCAGGTACATAGGCTGGAGGCAGCCAGCACAGAAGTGAGAGGACTTAGTGTCCCATGGTCTGTCTTCTGGGACCAGGACAATTCCACTGACTATTGACCTCCTGAGACTACAAATAGAGTCCAGCTCCAAATCGGACAGAAAGCTGTGGAATTCTTTATTTCTTTTAATCTAGATTGTTTATCCCTAAACCAACAATCTTGCAACAATGACAGAGTCAGGCTCTGGCTTGAGGGTGGGATCCGCTGGTGTGGCCTTTTGGCATTCACCGCCCTGGCATGTCTCACTCCGGGCCGCACATCATCTCTGTCAAGGGCCTCTGCTCATCGCAGCAGCTAATGTGTTTTCCCACAGATGATCCCATTGTATTCAACCCAACATCTGGGTAATATTCTGGATTGCACACAAATGAAAATCGGGGTGTTTATTTTACTAGCAGAGTACACCTGCAGCCTGAATAGCGTATGCTGAACAGCTGTTAATGACTATAAATTGAGACCTGGGTGAGGAGTTGTAAACCCTGGAGGCTCATCCCTAGCAAGAAGGATCCAAGACTTTCAAATTCAATAAATCTGGACACTATTGAGAGAAGAGAGACACCATTACAGACAGATAATGGTTTGAAATCCCATTCAGTGATGATTGGGGAAGCAGACGTAAGCCAGGATGATTTTTATACGTTTCGATAGCCCCTGCCGAGTGGGAGATTAAATAAGCAAAAGGTCTGATTGGTAACCAGATTTGGGCCACTGAGCAATTGCAGAGAGGTAGAGGCAATCATACTGCCTGAGCTTGCCAGGAGGAAAGGAATGAGGTTAAACTCCTAAAGGCAATCCATTTTGTCACATAGCTTTATGTACTCAGATATTCTAAAACCCAGATATGTAATTCACCTAAGATGTTGCCCATTTGGGACAGTTACTGACAGTTACCTCCCCAATATACTCAGTTTTTCAGCCAGTCATTCTGACATTTAAAATATTTTTCAATGATATTTATGTGCAGAGTGCTGGGAATAATGAAAGCTATGACCCCTGACCTCAAGGAGTCCACTATCAAGTTGGCCTTACTGACTGCTGCGTAATAAGCCACCACAAAATTTAAGGTCTCACTACAAGAGCAATCAGGGTGACAATCTTAATTAGTTCAAGCTACTAAATACCATAGACTGACAGGCTTAAACAACAGACATTTATTTCTCACAGTTCTGAGGCTGAGAAGTTCATGGTGTCAACAGATTTGGTTCTTGGTGAGGACTCTCTTCTTGGCTTATAGACAGCAGTCTTCTCACTGTGTCCTTATGTGGCCTTTCCCCAATGCGCACGCACACACACAGAATTCTCTTTTTCATCGTCTTCCTGTAAAGCCACAGTTCTCATTGTGAGGGTCCCACTCTCATGATCTCACCTAAATCTAATCATATCCCAAAGGCTGCACCTCCAAATATTATCACATTGAGGGCTACGGCTTCAACATATGAATTTGGGGGGGGACACAAACGTTCAGTCCATAAGAGTGACCAACCACATTAGTTTGCTAGGGCTGCCATAACAAATACCATAGACTGGGTGGCTTAAACAGCAGAAATGCATTTTCCCATAGTTCTGGAGGCTGGAAGTACAAGATCAAGGTGTTAACAGGGTTTGCGTCTTCTGAATCTCTCTCCATGGCTTGTAGATCACCTATTTCTTGCTGCGTTCTCACGTTTGCCCCTTGGTCTGTGGGTTGTTTGCCTTTTAATCTCCTCTTCTTATGACACCAGTCATATTGTATTAGGGCCCAGCGTAATGTCCTCATTTTAGCTTAATTATCTCTTCAAAGTCCCTAACTCCAATTATAGTCACATTTTGAGGTACTGTGGGTTAGGACTTCAATATACAAATTTGCAGGTTTTGGAGGGGGTGGCACAATTCAGCCTGTAACACCAACCATTGAGGTTTGCCTGAGACTGAGGGGATTCCTGGGATGTGGGACTTTTGGTGCTAAAATAGGGAAAGAACCGGGCAAACCAGGACAAATTGGTCAGTCTAAGAATAGCATTTACTTTGCTCACAAATCTGTGACATGGGCAGGACTCAAAGGAGACAACTTATACCTGTTCCACTCGTCATCATCTGCAGCAGCTCAAAGGCTAGAGGTTGAAATCATCCAAGGCTCACTTACTCACATGTCTGACAATTGATGCTGGAAAGGCTCAAACAGCTGAGCGATGGACAGCTTGAGTTTCTTGGGCACCTCCTCTATCTCCATGTGGTCCCTCCATGTGGCTTTTCTAACATGATGGCCTCTGAGTAGCCAGACTTCTTATAGAATGACTCTTGGATCTCAAGGCAGGCATCCCAAAAAAGCAAGAGCCAGGCTGAATCTGTGTTGCCTTTTATGACCCAGCCACAGCGAGCCACATAGCATCACTTCTCCCACATGCTGCATAGCAACACAATCATAACTGCCTACCCAGGTTCAAGCGAAGTGGAAATCACTTGGTCCATCAAGATCCATCATTTGATCAGGGATCAACAAGAACAGCTGGGCCAAGAATTATTGTTGCAGCCATTTTTTCAAAGTTTTGAGTGTGGTAAAATACACATAACATAAAATTTACTATCTTAATCATTTTTAAATATACAGTTCACTAGGGTTAACTTATTCATAATATTGTGCAACCAAGCTCCAGAACTCTTTTTATCTTGCAAAACTGAAACTGCACCCATTAAACACTAATTCCCCATTTCCCCTCCTCCCAGCCTCTGACAGCCACCATTCTATTTTCTGTCTCTATGAGTCTGACCACTTTTAGGTACCCATATAAGTGGAATCATTTGTCCTTTTGTGACTGGCTTATTTCACTTAGTATAGTGTCCTCAAGGTTCATCCATGTCGTAGCATGAGTCAGAATTTCTATTCTTTTTAAGGCTAAATAATATTATGGATGGACTACATGTCACAGCCATTTTTGATACAATCCATCACACTAGAGTAGAACAGAGACCAATCAACCCAGTTATAGCCCAGCAAGGTAAGCATTATGACCAGAATATGGCAGGATGTTTTGAGGGCACAGAGGAGAGGGAAGGGCTTCCTGGAGGAGGTGATCCACTCTAGACAGCCAAGCATTATAAACTATGCTTTCCAGGCAGAGCAAACAGGAAGCACAAGGGCCCTAGGGAGGGTGTTTGGAAGCCTGGTTCGGGTTGTGCCCTGCTGAGTTTACGGGGGTACCGCTCTCACAGAGATGACGATAGTGCCCTCTAGAATGATGCTGTGCACAGCCTGCTCATCTGTCTTCTGCAGTCCTGAAAAAGAACAAGCAGGGAAGAAAGCAAGGAGATGCAGTAGTGATCAAGGAGGATCTTCTACAACATCCAAAGGGTTAGGGAATTTACCCCGGAGGCAATGAGAAACCACCAAAAAGTCTTAAATGGGGAGGAGAGAGAAACAAAATCAGAAATTACTATTACTAGTGGAAATAAAGGTGCCATTGTGGATGGTAGGGGTGTGGACAGGGGTGTTAGATCTCTTCTAGCTCTTTTGTTTTGAACCCTATTGACATATCTGATTTACCAATTCTCATCTGGAAGCCTTAAGGGGCCTGGTCCTGAGATGATATGAGGACAGATCCACTTTCCTCCTGAGCCCAGCGTTCTGAATCTCCCACCGGCCAGCTCTAAATCTACATGGCATTTGCATTCTAGTCATGAGAGAAAGACGATATGAAAGCAAAGGGATGTCTGGGGTAGTTACAAATGGAAACCCATGCTGTCAGGAAAATAAACCCAGGTGACAGAGAGTGGCTATGTGGGGGTACGAGCTACATTCAGTAAGGTGATCAGAGAGGGGCTCTCTGAGGAGGGAATTTTTAGACTGACACCTCCATGACAAGTAGGTAACAGCCATGTGAATCGGAGAGAAGGGTTTTGCAGGGCGGGAGATCAGTAAACGTGAAGCCCTCAGGGTGCAAACAATGTTGGTATATTTAAGAAATAGCAAGGTCAGTGTGGCTGAAGTGGAGGTCTGAAGAGGGGGTAAGAGGAGATGAGCTGGGGAGTAGGTGGGAGTCTTACAGGCCAGCCACTTTAGATGAAATGAATCGGAAGCTACAGGAGGGTTTTAGGTAGGAGTGGCAGAACATCAGACACCTCTTAGACACTATCCATTAACATCTTGTCAACCTCACCTGTTGAATGGGCCTTGGCTGGTTTTTCTGTCCTAGCTGCAATGGCGGCCAGCTCTGTACAAGCTCTATGATTAACTTCACGTAGACACACTGCAGTGTGACGTCACCTCATGCCTCATCCATGTGCCTCTCACCCTTCCTTAGGATTTTCCCCATTGACAAGGTGGCATGGCTACTGAAGCGCCCACAAGGAAACTATAGGTGTGCAACTCATGAGTGAGTGCAGAGAGTCACTGTCTCATGGAGTGGACTGTTGACCTACAGGAGAGAAGGGTTGATATTTCTTCCCCCTTCTTCCCCTGGGACAGACTATCTTGAGAGGCAGGTCTTACATGGCTTCTCTGAAGCCAGCCCATCAGCTCCAGCAGTCAGTTTCACTTGACACTAAAGCGTGGCCAGCTCAGTAACACACCCTTTATTGGCTCATTGTCCTTCCCCCCCTCACTTCCTTTGTTCCTCACTCCAACTTCCTGAGATTGCATATCCTAATAGAATAGTGAACTTTACCATAGACTCTATTTTTTAGGGGAACCTGGGGTTCAGGCAGAAATGTTTCAATTTACCCTTAAGAAAGGTCACTCTGACTTCTGTACAGGTGGTTGGTTGTGTGGAGACAAGTTGGGAGAGACACATTAAGAGGCCCTTGCAGTTGTCCAGGTAAGAGATGATAAGTGCCTGAGATGAGAAGATGACAGCGGAAACAGAGGAGTTCGCAAACTCATATGTCTCACAGGCACAACTGACAAGAACAGCTAATGGATTGGATATAGCACTACAGAGAAATCAAGACTGACTTCTAGGTTTATAGCTTGAGCAACTAGCCAATGATGGTGTCTTTTCTCAAGAGGGGGAACAATAGAAAAGAAGCAGGTTTGAAAAACTTATTTGTTTATAAAATATTTTTTGGAGCATCTACTATGTACTAGTGAAGGGGTCCAGAATATGCTACAGTGGCATAAGGATTATTTTGAGCTGACGATGTCTGAGAATCAACAGCTGTAGGAAGAAGATTTTTCTGACCTTCTCTTATCTTTCTAAAATCAGAGCCTCCCAAAAGAATTCAACTGTCATAAATCCCCTCTCCCAGAGTTTCACAACCAGGGAAGATTGATTCTTATCAACAAACAGGAAATGTCAGCCCCAGTTAAGAGAAATCACCTAAACAGACATTGACATAAAAATATTACATCACCCATCTCCTCCTAAGTGCCCACTTATGTTTCCTTATAGTCATCTGTTCTCCCACAAGTGTCCCTCTGCCCCTCCTCATCCCCTCTTAAGATGGTATATAAACCCCAAATTCTAATACCTCCTTGAATTACATTTCTTCGTGAACTCTCCATTCACATTTGTAATTAAATCCGCGTTTTTCTCTTGCTAATCTGTCTTTTCTCAGTTTAATTTGCAGGCCCTCAACCACCGAACTCAAGAGGGTAGAGGAAAAATTTTTCCTCACTGACATTGTCTAGCATGTTAGATGCTTAGGATTTAGAGCTGAGAGGCCCATGTGCTATCTCAGCAGGCTCAGCAATGTCAATACTGTGGAACTGTATACAAGGGGCCATCAAAATACCATGAGGGACATCAAATGTCCCTCTAGGGAGGAAAGAAGGAGTCAGGGAAGAATCCTGGAAAAGTTTAAGTACAGTTCTGAAGGATAAGAGAAAGACAGGAAGAAAAGGACAAAGATGATTCAGGTGGCAAATGAAAAGTTGCAGGAATATGAGCAGGCACGGCCCTTGTAATTAAGAACGTTTGTGGTGAAGGTCAAGAGGAAGGGAAACAATAAAAGGAAGAATCTTGAGGCAGAGCAACAGCAGCCATGTGAAGGGCTTTTTAGACTTGCTGAGGCATTTGTCCTTTAGCCTGACAGCTACGGGGAGCCACTGAGGGGGTTCCCCAAACGATACACATACTTTACTATTTTGTGCTTTTGCACATGGGGTTTCCTCAGCCTGGAACATTCTCCCCCATTCCCCCTCCTACTTCCTGGCAAAGTCTTACTCATATTTCAAGGGCTTCATCCATGGCTACATGCTCTCTGCTGGATCCCTACCCTGCCCCCCAAGATATAGTTCTCTACACCTCCATTTCGGCTCAGCTCCATGATGCCACGAGCTGGCCATGATCTTGGCCTCTCCTTTTTCCTCCAGGCAGTGAACTCCTTAAAACTCGGACTCCCTCTTTCAGATTAGAGCCCAACCAGAGGACTGGAGAATGTAGAATCTGCTCAGTAATTAGCTGAACTGAATGCCTTTGAAATGTGACAGAAGCTTGAAACCAAAGAGGACAGATAGCATCCACAGTCTCCAGGGAAGAAAGCCAGTCTCTTCAATCAGGTGAGAAAAGGTGATGAAGCGTCATCAAAGACTTTCTATGTGTCACATCGGCTCCAAGTTAGGGACATGGGAAATGTCCCCTTTTAAGTCCAACCACTCTTCAGCTTTTGTGCCATGGAGTCAGTGCTGACTGTTGGGCTCAGCCCAGTGATGTAGGCAGTTGCCCACATAGCCCCACCAGACCAAGACCACCAACCTTTTTTACACAGCACAAGAAATGGCATTCATTGAAAGGCTGATATGTTCTGCCAATGCAGACCTGGACTGGCCCTGAACCAATGGCTGGAGGGGGAAGGTGAAAGTTTCCACGTCTCCTTTTCTGCTGTTATTCCCTCTTGCACATATGGGATTTATTCTTTACAGGTTTAAATGTTACACTGAAAACAAATTCAAATGACCAAAATGTTTCATGGAACAATCCATAATAAAGATAAAAGCCACCTGCGCTGGGGAAGGCACCGACAGCCAATTCTAAATTGCTCTAGTGTCTGGAACTTCCTGAATGGAATTCTCAAGCGCTCTCTCAACAATTTGAAGAGCTCATCTGTCCAGGTTGGAATAGAACTGTCCAAAAATGGGAACACTGTATTTCAATCAAACAAAAAAACAGAGGAAAACAAAACTTCCTGGAAGGACAGAAACAAAATCAAATAAAACAAAATCACTATGGTACTTAATGGATTCAAAAAACATGGAGTTTCCTTATTCTTGTAAGAATCCAGTGTGTGTGTATATATATATATATATAATATATAGTATATATATTGTATATATGTATTATATATATGTGCATGTATGTGTCTATATACAGATATGTATACATATAGATATGCATACACACATATAATTTCCCATTTATTCCATTAAGGAATCCCAGTCTAAGATCACAACCCCTCCAAAAAAATACCAATGTAATGGAGGGACTTTTATGGTCATCTCTACAGTTTGATTGACCTCATAAAATAATGTAAGTTATATACATGCACATACACATAAGCCAGATTCTCAACTTACGTAATTCTATGGGAATTCACAGAGTTATATTGGTTGAGAATTTGGCTTAAGTTTCTCTTATTATAGAAATTCCCATCAACTAGCATGAAATGAGGCTCCACACACATTGCCACTACGCTTCATAGGCTGAGAATCTGGCCCACAGAGCACAGAATAATGTCCATCCAAACATCGGCTTAGATTTTATCTGGCCTTGCTTTCCAGTGCAGCTTGCATGATGGAATGAGCAAATGCCTTTGGCCTCTGGAGCTCTATGAATCAGTGTGACCTAGTATGGGAAGCTCCAGGCTATCCATCCATCCTGAAGGGGCACAATCCCTTCCCGCCTCAGTTTCCTTGTCTGTGAATTGGGTGGGACTATTACCTGCCTCTCCCCTCTCACTCTGAGCATTCTCTGCTGTTTATGAAAGTGCAGTTTGTGAATAGGATATCCAGAAAATAGGCATTAAAAGCTGGAGCTAGGCATTTGTTGCCAGATAAAATGCATTTATTTGCTAGGTTAGCAAGTGCCAACACCAGTAATTGAATTTGTGCCAAAACACGCATTTAAAAAAATGTTGTTCTGTTCCATTCATTATTTATAGAACATCACCTAAGGGCAGTGCATGATACAAGCCAAAAATCTCATCCTGCATTTTATCAGAAACCCATTGCAGGGAAGGGGAGAAGGGAGAGGGAGAAAGAAAATAAAATGAGATTTCTGGAAAAAGCTAAAGGAACTTGTCTGGCATGTTTTGTCTGGACCAGCAATGCCCACAGGGCGACTTGATAATAATCTCCAAATGCAAGGGGATTGGAGAGCAGCTGCTCTCTCACCACTCAAGATGGAAGAAGAAAACTCCACAGCAGCATGAGAGATTCAGGCTAGTCAGAAATGGAAACTTCTTTAACAGGGAAAGTAAAGCAGTGGAATTGAGAGCAGGGGAAGACTTTCAGATGAGGGAAGGGTCTCATGTATTCTAGACAGTGTAAGGATAAGAGGTCGATTAGATGTTTCCTTGACTATGAGACAATAGGCGTCCCTAGAGGTCAGCAACACACCAGGGAATTTCTAGATCCGATAAAGGGTGGTTCTCCGGGCAGGATGGCATGTGATCGTGTTAGGAGCATGGGTTTTGATGTGAGAGACCATGCTCTGAATGTCACGTTTGGGCGAATGACTCAGCCTCTCTATGCCTGCTTAAGTATCCATAATATGGGGATAATTCCTCATTCAACTTTACAGCTGTACCAGGCATTGTCCTGGGAAAAGGGAATACAGCAATGAACACAGTAGGCAACACAAAAAAAAACAAAAAAAGAAAAAAAACAACAACAAAAAACCCCTGCCAATTATAATGGTGGTGGTAGGCTCACGGTAATAACAAAGAATAAATAAGGAAAATATATTGTGTGTCTGATGGTAATAAGTGCTATAGGAATAAATTAAGCAGGAAAGGGGAATGGGGTAGTTCTAATTTTAAGTAGGGTGATGGGGAAAGATTTGAAGGAATTGAAGAAGTGAGCTAAGAGGTTGTAGTTGGTTGAATAGTGCTTCCAAAAGGATATGTCCACATCCTGACCTTGGGAACTTGTGAATGTGAGTTTATTTGGGGGGGGAAAAAGGGTATTTGTAGATGTTATTAAAGATCTCTAGATGAGATTGGTCTGGGTAATCTGAGTGGGCCCTAAATCCAACGGCAGGTGTCCTTATAAGAGACAGAAGAGAAGACCACGTGAAGATGGAGGCAGAGACTGGAGTGATGCGGCCACAAGTCAAGGAATGCCTGAAGCTACCAGAAATTGGAAGAGGCAAGAAAGGATTCTCTCCTAGAGCCTTCGGAGGGATCATGGCCCCTAGATTTCAGACTTCTGGCCCGCAGAACAGTGAGAGAATAAATTTCTCCTGTTGTAAGTCACCAAGCTTGTAGTCATTTGTTATGGCAGCCCTGGGAAACCAATACAGATGGGATCTAAGGGAAGAGAGTTAAGCAGAGAGAATAGCAGGTGCAAAGGCTCTGAGGCAGGTCTTTTGCTGCCTGCTTGGGAAAGAGCAAGGAGGTCTGTGTGTCTAGGATGGAGGAAGTGATGGGTTTTCTGCAGCTGAAGAAGAGTCTGAAGGAGGCAATAGCTGGAAGCTCTCTGCTAACAGTACTTTCCACAGCTGGGCAGCATGTTCTTCCTGGAAGCGGAGGGATAATATGGTTTGGCTCTGCGTTCTCACCCAAATCTCATCTTGAGTTGTGCTCTTTAGTGTTGGAGGAGGGGCCTGGTGGGAGGTGATTGGATCATGGAGACAGACTTCCCCCTTGCTTTTCTTGTGATAATGAGTGAGTTCTCACGATATTTGGTGGTTTAAAAGAGTGTGCACTTCCCCCTTCACTCTCTTGCTCTCTCTCCTGCTCTGCCATGGTAAAATGTGCTTGTTTCCCCTTTGCCTTCTGCCATGATTGTAAGTTTCCTGAGGCCTCACAGCCACACTTCCTGTACAGCCTGCAGAACTTTGAGAAAATTAAACCTTTTTTTCATCATAAATTCTCCATTCTCAGGTAGTTCCTTATAGTAGTGTGAGAATGGGCTAATACAAGCGGGTTGGGTGGAATGACACATCTCCATATCTAACACAAGCAGTGAGTCTGAGTGAGAAAGCTATTTTTAAATGATGATGACTTGGACCAAGCCAATAGAAGTAGAAGAAGAAGTAGTGAGAATACGTTTTTAAGGGATAGAAACAACTGGGTTTATAGTGGATTGGATGTGGGATATATAATAAAGGAGGCCAAGGATGACTTCAAGCATTTTGGCCACAGCAACTAGGAAAATGGAACTACCATCAACTGAGATGAAGAACACTGTACATCGGGCAGGTTTGGAAGAAAACATCAAGAGTTTGGTATCAGGTGGGTTAGGTTTAAGATAATTATTAAACATCTGAGTGTAAATAGCAGACAGTCAGATATCTGTCTGAAAGGAAAATGTCTGATCCAGAGATGTAAATTTGGAAAAACTTTACAACTTATTTTTAAACAGCACAATGAGTTTTTTTTTTTTTTAAAAAATACCTACAGTCATGTAACCACCACCACAATCAAGATACAGAATTGTTCTACCATCTTAAAAAAGTCCCTCATACTGCCCCTTTGTAATCAAACCCTTCCCCTATCTCCAGCCCTTGGTAACCACTAATCTATTTTCTGTGACTATAGTTTTCCCTTTTTTAGAATGTCACATAAATAAAAATCATACCGTGTATTAGTCTGTTCTTACGCCGCTAATAAAGACATACCCGTGACTGGGTAACTTCTAAAGAAAAAGAGATTTAATGGTCTTACAGTTACACATGGCTGCGGAGGCCTCACAATCATGGCAGATGGCAAAGGAGAAACAAAGGCACGTCTTACAGGGTGACAGGAAAGAAAGCTGCGCAGGGGAACTGCCCTTTTATAAAACCATCGGATCTCGTGAGACTTATTCACTATCATGAGAACAGCATGGGATAAACCCGCCCCCATGATTCAATTACCTTCCACCAGCTCCCTCCCATGACACGTAGGGATTATGGGAGCTACAATTCGAGATGAGCATTTTGAATATGGCTTCTTGAACTCAGCATAGTGCATTTGAGATTCAATCATGTCACTGTGTTTATCAACAGTCCATTACTTTTTCTGCTGAGTAGTATTCCACTGCATGAATGGACCAGATTTTGCTTACCCATTCACCCACTGAAGGACATATTGGTGGTCTCCATTTATTAGCAATTATAATAAAGCTGGTATACACATTTATGTAGTTTTTTGTGTGAACAAAAGTTTTCAGTTTTCTTAGATATAAAACTAGGAGTGGGATTGTTGCATTGTATGGGAGATGTACATTTAACTCTATGAGAAACTGCCAAACTGTTTTCCAAAGTAGCTGCACCATTTTGCATTTCCACCAGCAACGTCAGATATTTACTTATTTATTTACCATACTAATGGGTGTGTAGGAGTGTCTCGTTGTGGTTTTAGTTTGCCTTTCCCTAATGATTAATAATGTTGAGTGTCATTTCACGTTATTTGCCATCTGAGTATCTTTAGTAAAGTATCCACTCAAATCTTCGCCCATTTTAAATTGGGTTATTTGCTTTTATATTGTTGAATTTGAAAATCCCTTACAGAGTCTGCTTAAAAGTCCTTTGTCTGATATGTGATTTGGAAATACATTCTCCAAGCCTGTACCTTCTCTTTTTACTCTTTTAAAAGTATTTTTAGCAGAGCAAATTTTTAAATTTTGGTGAAGCTCAGTTTAACGTATTTTTTTTATTTTATAGATCATGCTTTTGTTGTTGAAGCCAAGAACTCATTGCTTAATTTGAGGTCACAAAGACCTTCTCCTTTATTTTCTTTTAAATGTCGTATAAATTTAGGTATTACATTTAAGTCTATGAAACATTTTGAATAGATTTTTGTATAAGGCTTCAGGTATCGTCAAGGTACTTTTTTTTGCATACAGGTATTGTCTTAGTCCATTTGGACTGCTATGACAATACATCATAAACTGGATGACTTATAAACAACAGTAAATTTATTTCTCACAGTTCTGAGGCTGAGAAGTTCAAGATCAAAGTGCCAGCAGATTCAGTGTCTGGTGAGGGCCTGTGTCTCATAGGCGCCTTCTTGCTGTGTCCTCACATGGCGGAAGGCACAAGTAAGCTTCCTGGGAACTTATTCATAAGGTCACTAATCCCATTCATGAAGGCTCCTCATGACCTAATCACCTCCCAAAATGCCTCACTTACTAATATCATAACCTTAGGGGTTAGGTTTCAACATACGGATTGCGGGACTAGGGTGGCGGGGTGGGGGAACACAAACATTTAGACCATACCAGGTATCCAACTATTCTAGTATCATTTGTTGAAGTTCTGTTATTTTTTCAATCTATGCTTTCTTCTGTTTTAAAAAATCGTCTTTTCTCTTAGTTCTTCAGCTTGGATAATTTCTATTGATCTATTTTCAAGTTCACTCACTTTTTTTCTTTATTATCCCTATTCTGCTGTTGAACCCATCCAGTGTTTCTTCTGTTAGAGATATATTTTTCAGTTCTAAAATTTCCATTTGATTCTTCTTTTATAGTTTCTATTTTTCTCTTGAGAACTTGTCGCTCTATTCATTTCAAGAGTAATCACCCTCTCTTCATGGAACATGGTTATGATAGCTGCTTTAAAGTCTTTGCTGGTTCCAACATCTGGATTATCATGGGGTTGACATCTGTCTATTGTCCTTTCCCTTGAGAATTGGTCCTGGTTCTTTATATGTTGAAGGATTTTAGATTACATTCTGAACATATTGACTATTATGTTGTGAGACTGGGTCCTATTAAAGTTCTCTTGAGAATGTCAATAGATATTGTTTTTATTTTAGCAGAAAATCAGCACAGTTAGGTTAAGACCAGTTTTGTCTCACTGTCTGTGGCTAGTGGTTTAAATGACATTTCAGGATTGAAGGCCATTGCTTTTTATTGTCCTAGTCTATGTGACTGAACTCAGGAGCTTGTATGGGACTTGGGGTATACCACTACTATTATAGCTGAGTTCTCAAAGACTTTACTGTGCTTCTTTGGGTCTGTGTTGCTCATGACAGCCGACTTGTAAAGAGCTCAGGACTTGTGTCAGTTCATACACAGAATTAGGGGGATTCCCTTTTCCAACTCTCTCCTCTCTCTAAGATTTTCTCCACAGTCTCTGGCTCCCAAGGTCCACTTTTTCCAATTTGTTTGGCCAGAAAAATAGGTTTCCCTCAGGTTTCTAACTTTCCCCCTACTATACTGTCATACAATTCTGCGTCACCAGAGCCGTCCTTGGGGTAAAGCAGCGACAGAAAAGACAGAGAAAAAAAAAAATGATGGGATTCCTTCTACACTCTTCAAACACAAAGACCCCTTTTCCAAGTTCTGTTAGTCAGAGAAACAAATTTTACATGCCTGAACTGCCACTGCCACTGTTAGTATAGCAGTGACTGGGGCCAGCCCCAGGACAAAGCCAGGAGACAACAAAAGGAAAAGGAAAAAGAATGGATGTTTTCCTGAACCCTCTGACTCTCAGGGGTTCCTTTCTCCAGGCCTCTGGCCAGAAAGAGTCGGATTTTACTCAAGTTTTGTATGCCCATCCCCATTTCATGTTCTGTGACTCAGGCCATCAGACCGCGCTCATATCAAGTCAGGAGACACGAGGAAATAAAGGAATAGAAATCTCGCTGGTATTGGTCCTTATTCAAGTTTTGACTTCATTCTTGAATCTATCCACTACTGTTTACGTTTCAGAGTCCTCCAGTAATTTCTTTGTATATTGTGTCTGGAGTTTTCAGATATAATTGGTGGAAGAGATAGACTAAATAGGCTTACTCTATCTTGGCTGGCCCTGAAAGTTTTATATGTGTGTGAGTGTGTGTGTCTGTGTGTGTGATATTTACATCAACCATTTAGATTGGATATTTATGCTATTGAAACTATTCCTATTGAATGAGATCACTGGCAAAGGAATGGGTTTAGATAGAAAAAAAAAAACAGGCTCAAGAATTGAGACCTAGGATAATTCAACAGTTAGAGGGCAGGGAACAAAGGAAGAATGAGAAGGAATGACCAGAAGTAGAATGAAAACTCAAAAAGCAAAGAATGTTTCAAGGGGGAGGGAGTGTCTTGGATGCCAAGGAGAGTGTTTCAAGGGGGAGAGAGGGATTCCCTGGGTCAAATGCTGCCAATGAGGAATACAAAGACTTAGAATTTACCTTTGGATCATTCTTCTGGTTGTGGGAGAGTTAAGTGAGATGATGTATGGAATAGCTAACAGTGTGCCCAAGAAGTAGAAAGCATTATAAAGTCCGCGAGTGTCCCTCTTCCCTGCCCTTGCCCATTTTGTTTCTTCACCTGATATTCTCTCCTCTGCTGATTCATATTGTGAACCAACTTGGATCCCACCTGTTCTCTGAAATCTTTTCTGGGTATTCTAAATCTTAGGGACCTTCCTCACCTCTGGGGTCCCCTTACTACGTGGTCTGTGCTGCCAACTACAGAAAGTAACGTGGTGTGCAGAAGCTTGCTTGGACTTCAGTGTGAGACTCCCTGTCCTTGAATTTCAACTCTACCACTCACTAGCTGAGTGATCTTAGGGAGACTATGTAACCTCTCTGTGCCTCTATTTCCTCGTCTTAAAAATCAGGACAAACACAATGATCTCGTCTGCATTGTTGTGAGGAGTAAATGAGATAATATATATAAAACCTTTGGGTTCAGCAGATCCTCTTTCCGGCTGCACACTTTAGCATTGTTTCATGTGTGCCAGTTGGCTCTTACTAAGAAGCATCTTGAGGGTCAGAGTCATGCTTTTGTGTTCCTTTCTGTTCCCTGTTGCATTGAGCATGTCGATGGGTTCCACAAGTACTTGACTGACATCAGAAGTATTTTCTAATCCAGAGTACAAATTATAGCCTGTCAAAAAGAAACACAAAGCTGTGGTGTCTGGTTTGCAGGTAGCAAGTCATCAGGAATGCTTAGCATGTCTGGACCATTTCACAGAGAGTGTCTGAAACAAGATTTTTCTTTCTAGGTATGTATCTTTTATCCAAGGAAAGCTTGAATCTTGTTTTGATGATGACAATTACAAACTATGAAATTTTAGATAGCAAGAGAACGGAAGACATAAAGTAGGTAAATAGAAAATTAATTTCAGCAAAGCTAAAGCAAGTAGGTTTGGAAGAACTTGGTGGCTAAGGCATTATGAGGTGGTAGAAAGAGCACTGGGTAGACAATCAGAGGAACCGGTAGTTCTGGTCTTGTTTTTGCCCCTCACCGTTTGGGTGGTTTTGACTGTGTTAATAAACCTCCCCAAGCAACACACACATGCCTTGGTCTCTTCTCTGAAATAAGGAAGTAGGACCTTGGGTGGTTATGTCTGAGCTCCCTTTCATCTGAAGGACCCATTCATTCAAGACACATTCATCAAGGTCTCCTCCATGCTCAGTACTGGAAGGCACACTGGGAATACAGAGAAGAAAACTATGAAATTCAGTAGTCATTGCTCTGGTGGTAGACTATGGGTATATTAAATTCCACATATTATACCTTCCCACCTAATAGAAGGAAATCAACAATCAGTCAAGTTTGTTTCCTGTTTCAACCATTGTTCCCATAATGGCTAACGTCCTGCATGACCAAATGCAAAAATGGCAATGAATTTGAGGGAACAGTCTCCTTTTTTCAAAAAAAAAACCTGTTCTTTCTCCTACTAAAAGATAACCACACTCCATATCGAATTACCCCTGAAAGACACAAAGCTGTGTTTCTCAGGGTCACAAATGATGACTTACTAGCTTACTTATGTCACAATCCCATTTTCTAAAAGCTGTGTCACAGTTGTTCTGATAAAAGGGAGATTCCTTTAGGGAGACAATGATCTTTTTCAGGGAAAAATTAATTTATGGCAAATCAATTGTGTGGTTTGTTCCTGGTGCACATCAGCCTCACCTCTGGATGGACCGAGCATGGGTATACTGGGCCATTACCGTGATTTATTAGGAGCTGATTACCTGGCCACTTGTGCCCTTACTAAAATAAAGTGAGAAAAATCAAATGAACCTTTCATTCACTGGAAGATATTCCAAATGGTGGTTTGCTTTATGCTTGCACAGAGACTCTGGCTGGGTAGCCCAGATGATCACTTTGTGTGATGTGATGCCCACAGCTGCCTAGCTGTCTCCAAAGGCCCAATCGTTTATCACTTCTCTTCAGCTATGTGTGTGTGCTAGCAGGCAGCTGGGGATTTGTGTGAGCCCAGGGCTGCCGCAATAAATCAGAATCCCTAATGCCAGATGCACGTTCATCCTTCTGCATTAATTTATTGTGGGGTTTTGTTATCACCCTTCACACAAAGAGGGGCTACATTTACTTTTCCTGAGTGAGAAAAGGCAGAATTGGACATTGAAGTCTCCTGAACTAACAGGGACACCCACACTGGCCATGGTGATGGCGGGGATGGAAAGGGGAGTGTTGAAATCAGCAGCTCACCTGGGCATGGCTTAATGTTGTCCATGAGATAACAGCACAAATCTTAGGTTCTCAGACAGACTGCCTTGATTTTCTGAGTTCAGAAGGCCATTGTAAGTCTGACTTAAACTTTGGTTTTTCAGTTTCAAAGCTGCTACATTTCTAACCAGAAATCTGTAGAGGCATAATATTTGGCTTTTATCTCAAGCTCCCCCAGGAAGTTATTAAGCTCCCTCAAATGTCTCACAGCAACCTTGTATGATGCTGTGAGGAGGGGTGAAAAAACCGTTCTGATATATTGTTTCATCTAATTGCTGCTTTTCCTAAAGCTCCCCAGATTTTACTTTGTTACCCTGGGAATTAGAAAGATTCTGAGGCTTTCTTATATTTCTGAAAAGGAAGCTTTTGGATATCTGATAACGGCTAACCAGCCCTCAAATTGGTTGGCTTTTATTCTCATTAGCACGTAATCTCAGCCATGAACTTGGACTTTCTAAAAAGGAAGAGCCAACTGTCAGCAGAGTATTTATGCAGGTCGGCCTCAGATTGGCCTATCACAGCTCCTTGATACTGACACCGAAACGCCTCTGGGTAGAGTGACATGGAGAACATGCTTATAGAGGAAAGAAAAAAAAATTGGCTGAGTTTATTTATCGGAAATGAATATACCTCTTTGGGGGCTAGTTTTGTGACAAGTTGTGTCATCTGTAGGACTGGTTGGGGGCTCATACACCACAGCCATTCATTTTCTCAGGTGCTATGTATTCCCCACGAGAAAGTCTTCATCCACCATTAGTCTCATCCCTAATGGCCTATATTAATTTATAACTGAGGGGAATTGCAAAAATGCACCATGTTTCACAGAAGCAAGGCAAGCTTCAGTAACCCTTTTAAAGTAATAATAAATTAAGGGGCGAAGAATGCCCGTATTTATCTTGCATCATTTTTATAGTTATTGCTGCTATTTTTCTTATGCTAGCTTAATTAAGATACGTCTTTGGGGAATTAACTTCTGTTGGAAAGGAGCAGAATTTTAAAAAATGGCTTTGTTTTATTTCTGTGAATAATGAGGAGGTATTGTGGGTTGATCAGAAGGAGAAAAGTAGAAACTTCTGGCCTAGGAGTTTCATCCCAGGTCTACCACACACTGTCAGGTGACTTGGATGTCACTTTCTCCCACTGGGCCTCAGATCTAGAGGAAGAAGTTGGATGAACCAATCTCCAATCTCTGACACCCTTCCCCTGGTTTTCTGATCATCCTCAGGTTGATAATCAAGCAGTCATGCTAATCACTGTCAGATCTGTGCATGCCAATCACAAAACTCCCCCAAATCACTGAAACCTAGGTTAGTTTTTAATGACTGAAGTAGGTAAGCCCTTCAGTATCCAGATCGATCATTCCACAGCTGGTTGTTATGACAGCCAGAAACACTGCTGCAAACGTCAAAGACTTAATAGAGAGAAATGGACATAACCAGATGCCCCTCTGCTATGAGAGTTTTAAAGGGGCCAAGTTGACCCTGTGGATTTGTTCTCTCTTGTCCAGGGCTAACACTGATCCCGTTAGTCTTTCTCTCTGACACAAGATTTTGTGCTTACTCATTTTATGACTGCTTTGTATTTAATCCACAAAGCAACTTTGGTTGACTTGAAAAGCCCGTCACTGTAGCCAACCATAGCCTGCTTCTTCAAGCTAATTATTTATTTGTTTTTAAAAAAAAATCCATATGCATAGTAAATTCTTGTGCATGTACATCTTTGTTTTCATATTAATTTTACATGATAAACGTCAAGTAATAGCTCAATCTGGCTGGTTAAGAAGGGCATATGATGACCTTTTAAGGTTTTGCAATCACAAATGGTTTCCCCTCTTCAGTTCTTCTTGAAAAGGCATACTTTTTTCCTGGTCAAAGATAAATAATACAGCAATCATTCCAAACAGGCTCTCCTTCAACGGGCCCCATTCCACCAAGCAGGACATTGGCCATTAGCACTGACGGTAAAATAGACTGTGGAGCCATCTTTGCCAGTCAGAAATATTTCCTCACCACACCAGCTCTGACCGGTCGCGGGTTTGTGCAGTTCCTGGCACAGGGAGAGCCTTCTCCTCTTCTGCCAGGTTTCTTTCAGACTTGCTACAGCCTTGTTTCAACTCTGGCTCAGAAGCCAACCCACAAAACTACCTTTCCAATTGCTCCTTTTGGCTCAGAGAATGTTGTCCAGTTTCCTGCGAGGGCTTCAGTCAAAGGCGTTGTTGTTCCCAGAGCTGGTATCCCTGTGGGATAGGCCATTGCCAATCACGTCTCCCTCACCCACCCCAGCCCTGGGGACTGTTGGGGGACTCTGAGTTCCCACAGACCCAGAAGCAGGCAATGAGAGGCTGGGGTGCTATTGGACAACGTGACAGGGCATAATGATGGGGTTCTGAAACTTGCAACTTACAAAGACCTTGGTCAAGCTGACTCTGAAAATAGAAAATGTCATCAAGCAACAGCAGATAACAATAATATGGATTAGGTCTCAAACAACACAAACTAATCCGGGATTTTAGGCCACTTAACAGGAGACCGCCTATTCATCTTCACAAACTCCATCCCTCTCCCATCCACACACACAATGTTCCCTTTCTCAGGAAGCCATTTCTGTTTAAAAGCTTTTATTGACCACTTTATGGTGATTTCATTCTCAGATTTACAATACCTCTCAGATTCCATACACATACGCCATGGAATCTTGATTTCCGAAGAGGGAGTAGCTGCTGTTTGTTCTAAAGAAGACATCAGGTTTGGCCAATGCCCTGATTTCTTTACGGGAACACTCTGTCTCTGGAACTGAGAAAGGGATAATGCTCTAAATGCCATGCAGTCAATGGCAGCTGAACCTCATACGAACTAAACCACTTCATTGAACCCCACCCATCCGCATCCTTGCCCCCTCCTTACTTTGCCTACTTGTTTGATAATGGGAATGGAAGACATCAAGCCAAAATATTTATTCAGTACACTCTACATGCAGAACACAGTCCAAAGCAAAAAGAACAGGGGGAAGGGAATCAAAACTGATAGCTCAGGCCCTTACAGTTTCTTGCTAGGGATCTTCCTATAGCCTGATAACTGGTCTCCTCCACACTGCCAGCTTCTCCTCTACTCTATAATACAGTGGCTCTCAAACTTTAGGGGCATCAGAATCACCTGGGGAGTTGTTAAAATGCAGGTTTCTGGGCCCCACCCCCAGATTGTCTAATTTAGTAGGTCTAGGAGTGGAGGCAAGAATGTACTTCACTAAAAAGTTCCCAGGTGATTCTTACTTTGATGGTCCGGAGACCACACTTGGGAAACTACTGTTCTAATCCATTCTTCTGTTTCCAGAGTGATTCTCTAGCAAAGAAATCTGATCAGATGCTCACCACCCAGTCACCATGGAATAAAGTCTCACTTCAATATGGCAGTTAGGATCTCTACAACATGGAGATTTGTGCAGCCACCATATCACACATCCCATGTTCTAGTGCTTAGATTGGGTTCCCTCAGAAGCAAATCCTGAGACAAGGATTTGAAGAGCAAGGCCAGGAAGCAATAGTATGAGAGGCAATAAGTGAGACTGGGAAGGAAAGAAAACCAATACAGTATGAATCGATAAGATTACTACTGTGGGCAACTGGGGCTCCATCTCCCTGGGTGTCTCTGAAGACTGCATAGAGCATAGCTCAGAGTTTTATTGCCTGAGGGAGTGAGTGGCCTGGGGTATTAGTTACCATCTTCTGCCAGTCACTGGTTGAGGGCTACTTCTAGACCATGTAATTACCCATTACTCCCGGCATGCCCTGTGTACAAGTCTAGCTTACCCCGATGTCCAGAGAAAGCCCTCAGGTAGTGTCCCAGGAATTTGAAGTAGGAAGCCATCAGGTCAGGGGCCATGGGAATGGTGAGAGCTGTTGGTTCTTTGATGGGGCATCCACAGCTTCTGCTCCACCAGCCGAACCCATTCTCTTCATGCCCAGCTGTTTCTCACATCTGCTCTTCTGCACAGACAGGCCCGAGCCTGCCTTCTCCTTTGGCTCTCTGGAAGACAGAGTTCTGGATTGGGCTGAGCCAATTCTTTGGGGCATGGGTGGGCAAAAGCCTGGGTTTTCCTTGGCACAACCGACCAGATGAAGTTAAGGAGCCCAAGGGCAGGCAGGGAGTAAAAACAGCAGCCCCAAGAGGCTTGTGGACACTAGGAAAAAATGCCGCAGGGTGGGTGGTGGCTTGAGGTGCTGAAAAAGTAGCTGAGGTGTCTGGAGGCACACTCTTTGGAGATCATCAATTTGGGACATCATTTGAGAGTTCTTTTGCCTTTAGGCCAGTGGCAGCTACTGGCCGTGCAGTGATTACGAAATATAATAGAATCCTATTGCTCAAATGAGAAGTCTGAAGGAGCACAGGCTACATAACACTGCTAAGTTGGTTCCTGGATGCCTTTAAAAACTCATGGATGTGTTCACTGTGACTGTATTCTGGTACTTTGATTTGAAGTACCACCTGCCCAAGTGCTGATAGAACTCTACTGCTCAGTCTTTGCCTCAGGCATCAAGCCTAAGAAATTGTTAATTCCTTGAGAATCCAACAGCATGGAACACTAGGACCAGCAACACATTGAGAATGTTCTCTCCCTTGATTTCAGACAGACTTATGCTGCTATGGGGTTATGTGAGTGCAGACTTACGGCTCACTTAAAGTGATTCAGAGCAGTAAATGTGTGTGACATTGGTTGTGTGGGTGGACAAGAAGGACAAGAATAATAAGCAACAAAAAATTCCCATTTAAAAAAATAGAAATTTTTTCCTAAGGAAATTTCTGACCAAAACTGTCTTATGCTCATAAAATGTTAGTGAGTGGCTGGTTCATATCCTTTATTATTATTTTTTTAAATCACCTTATCCTTTTTAATCATGGTTGAAGTGATATATGCATGAACTTTGCAAGGCATAAGAAAACATAATTTATTTATGTTTTGGGGAGAGAAAAACTGAAATATATTAAACAACCCTCAACCGCATTATTTAGAAAGAAGAAAATCAGAGACACTAATTGCCCATGATGGCTATTTATACAACACACCACTGGAGGCAAGGGATACTGGCTGCTCTTGAAATAGGCAGTTTAAATTTGATCCAGAAGGCAACCAGTGGAGCCAGTAAAGACACATAATCTGGGAGGTGACATGTTTTCTCTGTTAAAGTTCAGCTATTGAGAGGGTAAAGAAACAAGAACAGGCCCAAAATCTAGTTTTGAAATTTCAAACAAAACTGCCGAGTGAGAAAACTCTGTCCCTGCTTGATGGCCTTCCTTTAGATGCCCACCATCCTGAAGATGACCCCTAAATGTCCCAAACTCAATAAAGCAAAAACTCCTGCCCTAGAACAATCCTTTCTTTTCTCCACATCAACTAAAATGTACCTGTGTCTTACCCTTCAAAAACTTACCATATGATTAATTAGCTGCCAGCTATTATATAATCTAATAAACAAATTCCCAGGAAGGAGTCAAGGGCTAATGGCGGCAAAAGGAGAATCCATCAATTTCCCACTTCAATCTGGGTATCAATGTAGGAAGGTCCTACTTTTTTAATGGATTCTGTTACTGTGAACACTGAAAGTGAAATGAAGAAATACCTGAGGAATCCCTCAACGTTTGAAGGATTCTAGTAGTTCCCAAAGAAGTCGTGATGGCGGAATACACTCAGTTGCCAAATATTTTTGTTCCCTATTTAATGGTGTTTAAATGAGAGAATCCCTATTTGACAGAGAAAGAGGAAAGGTCTACATTTATATTTTTCCAAATACACAGGATAACTTGAATTTCTCCAAAAAAAATAATAAATCATCATCCAGGCATGGTGGTGTGCACCTGTAATCCCAGCTACTTGGCAGGCTGAGGCAGGAGGATCACTTGAGCCCAGAAGTTCAAGTTCTGCCTGGCCAACATAGTGAGACCCTCATTTTAAAAAAATATATTTTTTTAATTTAAAAAAGTCTAAGGGAGTAAACCTAGAATTCTCAGTTCTAATAAATTAAAAATATATTTTCCTCTTTCACTGGTAGAATATAAATTCTACATTCCATTTCTCAAAACATTTCTTTAGGCAGTGTACCTGAAATGGCATTGGCCTCTCTAAGTCTTAAGGTGTCTTTGTTTTGACTTGCTGCCAGACAATGTAAATGATCATCAGAGTAGAATATGGACCAACACAGTCACACAAAAGACAGTCACACAGAAGACTGTTATGATCCAGTAGTATGGAAGGCTCATCCTAGGTTCTCCAAAAAGGCCCTGTGCCTAATCCCAAGGGACCCTCACACCAAAAACACTATCCCTTCCCTCCCAAAGATGTTGCAACTAACATTGACAAGCAGAATTACTTTAGGAGAAGGAATAAAAATCTAAGTTAAACTATGGAGCACCAGCAATGTACCAGGCAGTACATTGTAGGAGGCTTTTGTAGAATTTTATTTCTTTTAGTTGTCTCAAAAAGTTGTAAATGTAAGTTCTAAGGTATATAATTCTCCACTTCTCAAAGAGAAACCTCGAAAAGAAAAAAAAATCCTTTCTACCTAAATTAATAAGTGGAAGAATCAAAACTGGTTCCAAGACGCATGTTATTTCCTTGACATCAGTGCTTCTCCAAGTGTGATCACCAAACTAGCAGCCTCAGCATCACCTGGGAACTTGTTAGAAATGTACTTTCTCAGGCCTCACACCAGACCTATTGGATGAGAAAGTCAAATCTCAGAAACTCAGCAATTTGTGGATCTGTGTTTTAACAAGCCCTCCCAGTGATGCTGCTGCTCATTAAAATTTGAGAACTGTCCCAGATCACATTGCCGTTCAAATCCACCATGACCATATCCAGGGACAAGCTGGCCACAGTTTTGCCCCTACAATGAGCAATTAATCATTACAAGCTCAGATACAAGCCTACTCCTCTGTAACCACCCTGTTCTCAGATGATCTCTTTCTCTTCTGAGCCTCAATAGTAGTCATTGTCTATATAATCCTTTTGCCAGTTTGCCACTTATGTCTTATGACAACTCTTCCACTGGGGACTGAAACTCTTAGACCTTTGCAGCAATTTAACTTTTCACACTTGTCTTCCACTTAACAGTGCCTGAGAACAGTGGCTTGTATAAAGTAACACACTCCATAAATATTCGTTTCCATGATGAATGGAGAGATCAGAAGCTATAACAATTGTTTTATATACTACAAGAATACAGGAGACAGGTGTGGTGGCTCATTCCTGTAATCCCAGCACCTTGGAAGGCCGAGGTGAGAGGACTGCTTGAGTCCAGGAGTTTGAGATGAGCCTGGGCAACATAGTGAGACTCGTCTCCAGAAAAAACAAAAAATTTAGCCAGGTGTGGTGGCACACACCTGTGGTCCTAGCTACTCAAGAAGTTCAGGTGGGAGGATTACTTGAACCCAAGAGGTGAAGGATGCAGTGAGCAATGATCCCACCCCTGTACTCCAACCTAGGTGGCAGAGCAAGATCCTGTCCCCCCTCCCCCAATAAAAAGGAATATTGAGGTATTCTTCAGTCTGGAGCACACTCATTAAATGAAATGCGGACAAATGAGAATGAGTCCTCACGGCCATTGCTTCTTAAACTCTAATGTGCAGACAAACCATCTAAGGATCTTATTGAAATGCAGATTACATGTAGGAGGTCTGAGATGGAGCCTAACATTCTAAACTCCTGTGAGCTTCCAGGCCGTGTTGATGCTGCTGGTTTACAGAGCACACTTTGAGTAACATAGCTATGGTGACCATAATCTTGAAGGATCTGAAAACTGTAACACAGGAAGAATAGTTGAGGTGAGGACCTAGGCAATTTTCAGATATTTGGAGGTGAGGAATACATGCACACTTAGCTGTCCCCAGAGCAGTGAGAGGAAGTTACATTACATTAAGAAGACTTTAATTTCAGCTCAACAGGGAAGAACTTCCAAATAATCAAAATCGTATCTACTATACATGTGTTACCTCAAAATACCTGTGCACTTATCCATGCCCAGAGGTACTACAGGAGGGAATCCTGAAATGGGACAAGGTGGACAAGATGGTCCCAGGGCCAATCCAGCATCAAGATTTAAGTACAGGACTTTTTTTCCCCAACTGAGACCACACCTCATTCATCATATTAATAATGATGTCAGTATGCCCAATATAGGTAAGATATATATTCTGAAGAACATTTGTAAAAGTGTAAAGGGAAAATGAAAATGAGTAAAAATCCTATTACCCAGAGATGTGAACATTTTGGACTACTTCCTATAAGCCCTTTTCTAAGCACACGTTTTTAAATAATTGAAATTTTCTTGATATAGAATTTTGAACTCTGATCTTTCTCCCTTCATATTTGTATCTTAACTAAGTCCTCCTGTCATTAAAAAAATGCTTCATATGCATCTTCTTAATGGCTGCCTCATATTGCTTCCTTATATGTACTGAAATGGATTTAACCAGCCCCTAAATGTAGGACATTTCTGTTATTTCCATATCTTCACTATTTTACATAATGTTACAAATTTTAACTTAGCCCATAAATCTTGGTCTGCATCTGTATTTCCTTGGTTGTCTTACTAGAGGATGGATATGTTAAGGTTTTAAATAGGTGCTCCTGAATTGCTATTCATAAAGGTTGTACCAATTTACATTCCCACCCGGAATAGAAGGTACAGATTCCTCATTTTCCTCAGCAATAAATTACTACTTTTTAAAGTTTATGACATTGATGTCATGGAAATAGAATCTTATTACAGTATTTCCTTTCTTTATTTACATTCAACATCAAATGCAATTTTAGGTTTCTCGACCATTTTTCTCTGTTTTGTGACTGTGTTCTTTACTTATTTTTCATTAGTCATAGAATATTTCTTATGTGTGTATAACATACTTTTTACATATTACAAATAAATCTGATGATCCATCATTTGTTATATTTAAAATATTTGCTATCTAATTTTATGTTTTTGATGTTCTAAATTTTTAATTTCATTATCAAATCTGTTGATCTTTTTCTGTTGCTTTCAATTTCTTTTACTCTTGGAAAGCTCCCCATTAGACTACACTTAGTCAACAAATGTTCAATTTTTTTTTTTTTTTTTTTTTTTTTTTAGACAGGGTCTCACTCTGTTGCCCAGGCTGGAGCGTAATGGCCTGATCACAGCTCACAGCAGCCTCGACATCTCTGGGCTCAGGTGATCCTCTCACCTCAGCCTCCTGAGTAGCTGGAACCACAGGCATGCACCAGCATGCCTGGCTAATTTTTGTATATTTTGTACAGACGGGGTTTTGCCATGTTGGCCAGTCTAGTCTCAAAGTCCTGGGCTCAAACCATCTGCCTACCTCCGCCTCCCAAAGTGCTGGGATTACAGGCATGAGCCACTGAGCCCGGCCCAAATGTTCAATTTTGATGGCTTGAATTTTGACAGTGAACTTTTATAATTAACATTTAGGTTTGTTACATAGTTTTATTTTCTGAATAGCTGTTTTTCTGTTCAGTGTATTGAATAATGGGTGTTTTCTCCCACTGAATTGTTTTTATTGTCGTTGTTAGAGGTATAATCTCTTTGTCACTCAGGCTGGAGTGCAGCGGCACAGTCACAGCTCACTGCAGCCTTGAACTCCTGGGCTCAAGCATCCTCCTGTCTTGGCCTCCCAAGGTGCCAGGATTACAGGCATAAGCCTCTGCACCCTGCCTCACTGATTTTTTTTACATGAAAAATTTTAATTTTGTTAATGGTACAAAACACTTTTGCTCTCTAAACATTAATATTTCTAGTGAGAGCAATATGACTGAATATGCATTTTTAAAAAAATCTTCACTTAACACAAGCAATAAACTATCTTAAAGTTTTATTTCAAGACTATTTTAATACACATTTCTCAATTTTTCATTTTGAAAAATTTCAACATTACAGAAGAATGAAAAGAATAGTACAATTAATATCTATATATCCTTCACCAATTGTTAATATTTTGGCATATTTCCTTTAACTCTTTTTTGTCTATCATCTATCTATGTCTCTATCTATGTATCTATCTATGTATCTATGTATCTATCTATCTATCTATCTATCTATCTATCTATGTTTTGTTTTCTTGAACCACTTAATAGATGCAGTCATTTTGACACTTCAACTTCACCTGAAAATCTTCACCATGTATCTCAGCAAAACAAGGGGATTCTTATATAAATAAAATAGTTGGAAAACAGCTTTTATACAACATTATCTAATATAGCCCATATTCAAATTTCCTCAATTTTCCTCAACTACGTCCTTTAGTGCTTTAATTTGCCTTATATAGAATCCAATCCAGGATCACACATTACATTTAGTCATCTTAGCCCTTTAGTCTTCTTTTTTGCCTTTCATGATACTGACAGTTTTTAATATTTCAGGCCAGTTGTCTTGCAGAATGTCTCACAATTTGGTTAGTCTGAGAACTTATTCAAGAACAGATCCTCGTGAAATATTTTTGTTAGAAAAACTACACAGTTGATGTGGCGTACTTGTCAGGGCATCACATTAGGAGATTCATTGATTTTTTTAAAAAATCAGCTTTGGCCGGGTGCGGTGGCTCATGCCTGTAATCCCAGCACTTTGGGAGGCCGAGACGGGTGGATCACGAGGTCAGGAGTTGAAGATCAGCCTGGCCAAGACCGTGAAACCCCGTCTCTACTAAAAAAAAAAAAAATACAAAAATTAGCTGCATGTGGTGGCAGACACCTGTAATCCTAGCTACTCAGGAGGCTGACGCAGAGAACTGCTTGAACTGTGAGCCAAGATCGCACCATTGCACTCCAGCCTGGGCGACAGAGGGCAACTCCGTCTCCAAAAAAATAAAAATCAGCTTTATTGAGGTGTAACTTAGATATCATAAAATTCACCAATTGTAAGTGTAAAATTAGATGAGTATTGGCAAACATATAGTCATGAAACCATGAATATCAATTTTCACTGTTAAGAATGTGTTTGCTATTAATTTGAAATAAATCTTCCTATCTTGCTAAGAAAGTATTCCTACATTGCTAACTTTTGAAGCCCTTTCATAAGAAATTAATGGAGTTTATCTAATGTATTGTAGGCATTTAATGTGAAGATCACACGCCTAAAGATATAATACATGAACTGATTCTAAATATTTAACAATGTTTTACTGCTGTAATGTAGCCTATTTGGTTACAGTGAATTATCCTTTTAATATACTGTTGAATCTGATTTAATGATACTTTAAAATATTTGCATGTATAAGTGACATTGAATATCATTTTCCTTTTCACACTATTTTTTAATGTGTTATGAAATGAATATTATGTGAGTTTTATAAAAATAACTAGCTTTCCATTTTTAATGTGGTAGTTAAAGGTACAGACTCTAGAGCTAGACTGTATAAACTTGAATCCAAGATTCATCATTTTCCTAGCCGGGTGATACTAGGCAAGTTACTTAACCTCCTTAGTTTTCTTTTTAAAAAATGTTTTTCTAATTTCTTAGCATATACTTTTACATAATATTCCCTATAATGTTATAATGCTGTCTATATCTTCTATTGCATGTATGATTCTCCATTTCATTATATGTAATAATGTTTACATATTATTTTTCTATAGCTGATTCCTGAATTTTATTACAAAATTCTACTGATTGCTGCTTCTTTTATGTTTTTTTTTTTTTCTTTTTGAGATGAAGTTTTACTCTTGTCGCCCAGGCTAGAATGCAATGGCCCAATTTTGGCTCACTGTGCAACCTCCACCTCCCGGGTTCAAGCAATTCTCCTGCCTCAGCCTCCCAAGTAGCTGGGATTATGGGCGCCCATCACCACGCCCAGCTGATTTTTTTTGTATTTTTAGTATAGATGAGATTTCACCACATTGGCCAGGCTGGTCGCGAACTCCTGACCTCAGGTGATTTACCTGCCTACAGCTTTTGATAGCTTTTTGTTTTTATCAAATTTGTTTATACATGTGCTATATATAATACTTTTCTTTAAAAATCTAAGCTATGAGTTTATCTTTAAATACTTTATTCATATTCCATAAATTGTACAGGTTTACTTTTCAGCTTTATTGAAGTATAACTGATATACAGTAAACAATACTAATCCACTTCCTGTCAGTATAGACAAGTTTGCATTCTTTGGAAACTTATGTAAATGAAATCACATAGGATGTATGCTTTTATTTCCGGTTTTTCACTACCCACATTTACTTTGAGATTCATTCATATTGATGACTTGTATTAATGGTGCATTTTTTGGATATATTGCTATTTATTCATTTACCTGTAGATGGAAATTTGGGTTGTTTCCAGTTTTTAGCTCTTATAAATAAAGCTGTTATGACATTTGTATGTAAGCCTTTGTGTGGAAATGTGCTTTCATTTCTCTTGGGGAAATACCTAGGAGTAGAATAGCTAGGAGGGTGTATGTTGAACATTTTAAGAAACTACAAAATAGTTTTCCAAGGTGGTCATACTAGTTTACATTCCCAACAGCAACATGCCAATTGCTCCACATCCTCACCAACAAATGCTATGGTGTAATTTGAGATGTTCTATTAGGTATGTATAGTTATCTTATTAGGATTTTAGTTGGCATTTCCTCATTCACATTGAGCATCTTTTTATGTGTTTATTTGCCATCTGCATACCCTGCTGTACAATGCTGAGCAGAAATGGTGAAAGTGTACATCATAGTCTTTTTCTGATCTTAGAAGGAAAGCATTCAGTCTCTCACCTTTAAGTGTGATGTTAGCTGTAGAGTTTTTTGTAGGTGCTTTTTATCACATTTGAAGAAGTTCCTTTCTACTTTGCTGGGAGTTTTTAATCAGGAATTTTGGATTTTGTCAAATTCTTTTATGAAATCTATTGAAATAATCATGTAATTTTTTTAAAAATCTGCTATTAACATTGATTTTTTAATGTTAAACCAACTTTGCACTCCTTAGCTAAAGTGTGCTTGGGCATGAGGTATTGTTTTTAGAGATTATTGGATTTATTTTTCTAAAATTATGTCAAGAAATTTTCAATCATGTGAAGGTGAGCCCTTTGGCTTCCCAAGGATTTTATTTCCTCAGCTATGTGAAGGAGTTTGGTCAAGGTGGCCTATAAAAAGCTTCTCAAAAAGAAATTAAGTCAGCTTGAGACTTCCTGCTTTGAGAAGACATTTAGGGTGGAGTAAGAAGTAAATTTTTAAAATGATATATGAACATTTTTTTCTACCTGTGCAATACCATAATTTAGAACTATTCCATACTGTTGTTCTGGAAAAATTTTGCTCATGGAATATCAATGTAATGACTGATATTTAAATGTCTGAAAATGAAGCATCAAACAAAACCGTTGTTTGAAATCTTAAAAAATAGAAGATGAATAGATATATATATAAAGAGAGGATGATTAAGTAAATGTGATGAAATGTTCAAGAATCTGGGTGAAGGGGATAAAGCAGTTCTTTGTACTGGGCTGGGCAAGGTGGCTCATGCCTGCAATCCCAGGGAAGCCAAAGCTGGTGGATCACCTGAGGTCAGGAGTTTGAGACCAGCCTGGCCAACATGCCGAAATCCCACCTCTTCTAAAAATACAAAAATTAGCTAGGTGTGGTGGTGTGCGCTTGTAATCCCAGCTACTCAGGAGGCTGAGATAGGAGAATCGCTTGAACCCAGGAGGTGGAGGTTGGAATGAGATGAGATCACGCCACTGCACTCCAGCATGGGAAACAGAGTGAGACTCTATCTCAAAAAGGAAGGAAGGAAGAAAAGAAAGAAGGAAGGGAGGGAGGGAAAGAGAGAGAGAGAAAGAAAGAGAAAAGAAAGGGAGAGAAAGAAAAGAAAAGAAAGAAGGAAAGAAAGAAGGAAAGAAAGAAAAGAAAGAAAGAAAGAAAGAAACAAACAAACAAAAAGAGAAAGCTTGCCTCTATGTTCACGAGGAATATTGATCTGTAGTTTCTTTTCCTTTACATATCTTTTTCTGGTTTTCATATCAGAGTAATGCTCAACTCATAGAATGAGTTGGGAAGTATTCTGTTCTCTTCAACTTTTTGGAAGAGTTTACATAGAATCAGTATAATCTCTTTATGAACTGTTTGGTGCAATTCCCCAGTGAAGCCATTTTCCTTTTGCCTGAAGGACTGCCTTTGCATTTCATATGAATTTTAGAATCAATATGTAAATTTCTATAAAAATGCTTGCTCTCATTGTGACTGGGATTATAATGAATCTATAGATCAATTTGGAGAGAACTGCTCATGATAAACACTCATTTTTTCTATATCTGAAAAAGTCTGTTTCTGCCTTTATAAGTTTTTAAAATTAATCTTTTATTTTTATTTAGTAGATTAACATGCAGTTGTAAAAAAATAATAGAGAAATCTCATGTAGCCCTTACCCAGATCCCCCATTGGTAATGTTTTGAAAAACTACAGTACTGTATCACACCAGAATACTGACATTGATAGTGAAGAGACAGAACATTTTCATTATCACAAGGATTCATCACTTGCCCTTTTGTATCCACACCCATTTCTTTTTTTTTTTTTTTTGAAAGAAAGAAAAAGAGAAGAAAGAAAGTGAGAGTGAAAGAAAGAAAAAAAAGAATGTAAGAGAGAAAGAAAGAGGAAGAGAAAGAGGGAGAGAGAACAGGATTCTTGTTTTATTGCCCAGGCTAGAAT
>CAUYLG010019253.1:0-123247 GCA_963573385.1 Cacajao melanocephalus | reverse complement strand
GGTGGATGGATGGAGAATGCCAGAGAGAAAAAAAGGACCACGGAGATGGAGGGAGAGAAGAGAGGGATGGATTGTTCCAAACAGGAGGACAGATCACTCAAGGGGCATCCATGGGTGCTCTCCCCACCCTATCCTGGCACTTTCTCTCCCTTGTGGAAGTGGGAAGTCAGGTGTGGAGATGGTCCTGTAAATTGGGGCCCCAAGGTTGAAACCAAGAGGGTCAGCAGTGTGTTGGGGACCTGGGGGTAGAGGAGAAAAGGGCCAATCTGGACTAGAAGGCAGAACCCATGTGGGGGATGGGGCACGAGAAGCCCTGAGGGACTCTAAGAGAAGGGAATGAAGGACTGAGGGTAGGGTCAGCTGAGGACACTGACTGGCACTCGATAAACCACTGTCGGATTTGCTCCTTCATTTTCTCCTTCATGTCAGGCCCCTCTGTCTCTGTGAGAGAATCATGGGTCTTCACCATTGCCGCCTGGAACTCTTCCTCCTTCTCCATCTGGCGGAGCCTCCGGCCATCCTCCCTTTGGCAGGCCTGGGAGATGATGCTCAGGTGCTCTACCTGGTTGGGTGAGGGGAGCTGGGGGAGTGGAAGAGAGGCTGAGGGGCTCAGGAGTGGGAGTGGGAGGAGCCAGAATCCAGTCTGGATGCAGCCCCCAGCCTCGGGCACAGACGTCTGTACCCGCTCCTTCCCCAACACGACGCTCATGCAAGGCCTCATGCACACACCCACACAGAACAACGGGCATGCCTGCATTGGGAGAAACTGTGTTTGGAGCCGAATTTGTCTGTGTAAATTACTCTAATAATGAGTTTGCTAGATGCATCCAGGCTGGCCCTTGCCCGATTTCCCCAGCACACCCTCCCCTGGAGCCTCCGGCCCCAGCCCCCGCCCGCACCCCCCGCCCCTAGGCCGAGTTGGCAGCCGCTCTCGCAGCCACTTTCCCGCCTCATTGGCTCCCAAATGTATTTTAAATATCACTCTGCGCAGAGACAATTACTGAAAACGCTGAGCTCACACTGTTGATAGGCCCGGACGGCCAGGCTCATTCCTCACCCACTGCCGCGCGCAGACCCCTCCCTGCTGAAGCCAACCCCTGCCTCTTTCAGCCTGCTCTCATCTCCTGGGGGTCCAGCCCTCTGGCCCCACAACAAGTCTCTGACCCCCACTCCCACATAGCAGCCCCTGGCCCCCTCCTCCTCCCAAGGACCCAAGCCTCCAGTGGTAGCCTCTTAGCCTGCCAAGATGTCACCAGCCCTGGGAAGGCTCCCTTCCCTCCAATCCCTCCAGTCCCCAGCCCAGCCCCCTCTGCAGTTCCCTCCGGCAGCCAGGCCTCCACAGGATCTGCCCAGGGCAAAGCCCCTCCCCCAGGGAGCAGGCCCCCAGCACTCCTCCAATCTTGGCCTGCCTTTTCTAAGTCAGTAGAGACCAGCTGAGCAAGAGGACAGAGAACAGGGGACAGACAGATTCAAGGAGCCAGGCGTACTGACTGCAGACAAGCATGTCTACACACAGGCATGCTGCCTGGGAAGCCCTGGTTTGGGGAGTGTGTCCCCACCCCGACACAGCCCCTGGTGTTTCCCTGTGGCTACCAGAGGCTTGAGGGGGCAGTGTGGGTGCTCCTGCTGGCTTTGTGGCCTCCTCCCTCTGGGGGCCCACCCCTGCAGCCCCTCCTTCCAGCTAGGGGTGGGAACATGGGGTCCAGGATGCTCTGCACAGTACCCCTCACCGGCGGCACAGGTGAGCTGCTGCCAGGGGCTGAGCTCTACAAGATGAAGGCTGTGAAGGCATACGGCCTAGGGGCTCTCCTCTCCTTCTGCCTCTTTCTCTCCCAGGCTCCCAGCCTGGCCTGAGTGGAGAGCACCATGGGCAATGTGGGGCCCAAAGAAGACTGTGCTCTGGGGCCCTACCCTGGCCAGCCCTGGGTTCCGGGCCCCACCATGGTGGCCAGGTTGGGCTCACCATGCCAATGAACTCCATCTCTGTCCGCCGGTCCTGCTGAGTGCGTCTCCTCTGTAGGTAACCTTTCCACACCTGGTGGAGGGAGGAAGGCGACACATGGGACACACACTCTCCACCCTGCAGAAGCCTGTCTCTGAGAGGGTCGGAGAGGGTCTTGCTAGAGGAGATTTCGGGTAGGGTGGGAGGAGCCCTGGGGAAGTTGCTCAGGTACGCACTGAGCAGGAGCAGCCTGGCAGAGTGGTTTCAGGTGGGCACTCAAGCCAACATCCCCGGGCCCCCCAGGGATTCCCTCCTTCCCCTCTGCACCCTAATCTGCTGTCTCTTTTGAGGGACAGATCAGAGCCCAAGTACCCTACACATTCCCTACGCCCACTCCCCAGAATCCCCAGAGCAATTGAAATCGATATTTGATTCCGCCCAGGCACATACACACTGGCGCTGTAGGGACTGTGGGAGCTCCTCAAGTTGATCCTCCATTTTTGACGCAAGGCAACTGAGGCCGGAGACTGGACATGACCTCTCCCAGGCCTAAGACCCCATCTGTGCAGAGGTGGACCCGTGCTCTTTCTCCCAGCCCAGCCACTTTCAGACTCCAGGATCACCAAGTGGGGCCGGAGGGTGGGGACGTTGGGCAGAGGAAGGCAGAGCCAGGGCCCGGGCCAGACAGTGCTCGCTGTCTGCCTCATGGCACCTCCAGGAGCAGGGACTGGTTCCTGCATTTCTCATCTGGACTTCGTCCTCCCACTCCCGTGACCAGCACAGGCCAGGCCTGTCATGACTGGATCCTTTATACATTCTTTCCTTTTGTCAGTGCTCTGGGTGGCTCTAAGACCAACACACAATATTTCTGTACTCTTGATGTCTGCCAACAGGCACAAAATGACCTGCTTTGGCCTCCAGGGGAAATGGGACCCCATCTTTGGGGTCCAGCCTCCTTCTTCAGTTTTTGATTTAGTGAGCCCTCCTGTCAAATGTCCTTCTCAGCTGGACATTGGTAAAGTCATCCTGGCTCAGACACGCATGCTCAGCATACTGATTGGTAATGCACAAATCTACCCCATTTGCAGAGGATCCATCTTCATAGAATCACTATTGTTTGCTAGTTGGTTGCCTGCTTTTGTCTTTTGGTGGGAAGGAGTTCTAAGTTTTCTCTAGTAGGCTAGGAGGCAGAAATTTTTGAGGTATTGGGACTTGAGAGAGAGAGGATGGGAGGGGAGATTGATTTGAGAGAGAAAGAGGGCCCACCCCAGGTCAGCAGTTCCTGGAAAGAAAAGGTGGCAAGAGGCTCCTGTGACAGGGTGGCCTTAGGGGCAGCGACACCACAGACCACTTTCTGTTCCTGCACTGGAATTTTCCCAGGGCTCCTCCAGTCTCTGGTCAAGCTGTTAACCACTGCTACCAGGAGTCCACCTGTGTTAGCAGCATTTTAAGGAATAGTGGGAGAAGTCATGATCACACACCAAGGCAGACAGCAGAGGCTGACCTAGAATGGTGCAGAGTGGCTGCCCAGAGCAAAGGAGAGGTGTGACAGCCAGGATGGTAAGAATGTTCGGTGAACCTTAGGGCAGAGAAGGGCTTTCTGCAGTAAACTGAGACAGGGGTAAAAGTATGGAAATTACGTTATTTCCATGTTAAACTGTGACCCAGAAGGCAAAGAGCTTGGGAATGCTCAGATCACATCAGTTATCAAATTAATTCATCATGATCAAGTTTTCCTTCATCTTAGTTTCTGGGAGACTCAGGATCCTTTTTTGTTTTAAGAGATGGGGTCTTGCTATGCTGCTCAGGGGTAAAGCAATACTCCAGCCTCAGCAGGATACATTTTAGTGGCTCATTTTCAACAGTCTTAAGAGTTTCTGGAGTGATCATCTATTCTGTTCTGCTACTCTCTCTTTTTTTTTTTTTTTTTTTGAGACAGATTATTTCTCTGTCACCCAGGCTGGAGGGCAGTGGCATGATCTGGGCTCACTGCAACCTCTGCCTCCCAGGTTCAAGCAATTCTTCTGCCTCAGCCTCCTGAGTAGCTGGGATTACAGGCACATGCTACCACACCCAGCTTATTTTTGTATTTCTAATAGAGATGGGGTTTTACCCTGTTGGTCAGGCTGGTCTCAAACTCCTGACCTTGTGCCCGCCTCAGCCCCACAAAATGCTGGGATTACAGACATGAGGCACCATGCCTGTCCCGTTCTGCTACTCTATTATGGATTTTTCTTCCCTAATTTTAATGGTCCTTCTGTTTCTGGGACTTTTAAGGTATCCTACTCCAAACCCTTTTGAGAATAGAGATGTGGATTAAATAATAAACAAGAAAGATACATGCTTACTGACTGATTAAAGTACTGACTGGCTTAGAATCTAGTTGTGGAGACTGGGCGTGGTGGCTCACGCCTGTAATCCCAGCACTTTGGGAGGCTGAGGTAGGTAGATCACTTGAGGTCAGGAGTTTGAGACCAGCCTGGCCAACATGGTGAAGCCCATCTATACTAAAAATGCAAAAATTAGCTGGGTGTATTGGCAAAGGTCTGTAGTTCCATCTACTCAGGAGGCTGAAGCATGAGAATCACGTGAACCCAGGAGACAGAGGTTGCAGTGAGCTGAGATCACACCACTGCACTTCAGCCTGGGCAACACAGCAAGACTCTATCTCCAAATAAATAAATAAATAAATAAATAAATAAAATTTGAAAAAATAAAAGAAAAAAATCTAGTTGTGGGGCTAGAGAATCCAAGCACCTGCACTTTTGTGATCAATTGCTGAGTCCAGCAGGCTTCCTGAATGAGGTGACTCTGCCCTGGCCCTCCTCCTGGGCACCTAGGGTTACCTTCTGTATGGTGACAGCTGCTTGGCCCTGACTGAATTTATGCCGTCCGTCCTCCCGAATCCTCCGATCCCGCTCCTCATCTCTTCGAATCTCTTGCATGAAGGTGGCTCGAAGCCGGCCTTGCCTGGCCCGCTCTGCCCTTTGTACTAGAATTATGGCCTCAGTCCGGTGCATTCCTATAAAGCTCTGGCCAGAACAGGGGCAAAAGAGCAGGAGTCATGAGGGAGAGCTTGCGTCCAGAGTGGGCCGCTGGGAGACCAGCCACCAAAGGATGCACCAGGGCACCATCCTCCCAGAGTATTTGGGAGCCCAAGTCTTGTCTTGGCTTTGGAAGGTGACCATGAGCACAAGAACAGCCTTGAAGAAGGCCAGAGATTACCTAAAGGGCACTCTGGTATAGGGCAGGGAGGGGTCTCTGCATTCTGGAGGCTTTCAGGAGAAGTGGAATGGAAGTATCTGGGAGGGGGTCACCCCTGTTTACCTTCTGCAAAGACACTGGCTCCAGTCTGGACAGGATCTCAGCCAGCATCAGCCTTTGCTCCCGCATAGCAGTGGACTGCTCCAGCAGGAAGTATTTGGGGATTGGAACCTCTAGGTCAGCCTTTGGGGCAATGTTGGGGGAGGAGGGTCAGAAATCAAAAGTCTGGGCCATCTGGGCAATCTATTACCATTTTCAGCTGCTGACACACCCCCCATACTGTTTTCCTCCATTTTAGAGTCCTAGGGTAGGAAACTGAAAGGGTAATGGGCAGATGCCCCCAAGAGTCATTCCTCTCTTTTGCGCCCATCATCTGGCTGGAATTGAATTCTAAAGGGTCGTGGTAGGTGGTAGTGGTCTCAAACCTGGTTGTGCATCAGAATCAACTGGGAAACTCTTAAATGCAGATTCCTAGGTTCTCCCCAGACTACTACATCAGAATGGCAGGGCCTAGGGAATCTTTTTTTTCCCCCCAAGCACGCTGCTGCAGCTGGTTGGAAAATCTTTGAGATAGTCTTGGATATGAAGCAGTTACTGTACCCTGAGCTTGGGGCCGGACTGGAGGCCCCACCGAAGCTCTGTACTCTAGAACAGCCTTCTAGAATTTGCTTGTGCAATAGATCACGGGAGGGTCTTGATAAAGTGCCGGTGAAGATTTGGTGGGTTAGGGCCGCAGTTTCTCATTTGAGATGTCAATGCAGCTGGTCCAGGGACCACACTTTGAGGAGCCTCTAGAGGACTCTCCTCACAATCGCCTGCAGTTCATGGGTCTTCCCAGTCATTCAGGGGACCTCACCCTGACTCCATCCAACTCCTAAGTACCTCATGGACCCACCCACTTCCCGAATCCCTCCCCGCAAGGTCAAAGCCCATCCTCTGATCTTCTTTGCCCTCCTTCCTTCCCTAGCAGGTGTCCCAACACCAGGAATATCCGTGGGGTTGGGGGTAGGCAGGAGGTGGTCGGCCTCACCCGACCCCAAGCTGTTGAGGGCATGGCTCTGAGTCCCAGGTGATCAAGGCCGGTCCGCCCCGCCTCTCCCCGCCCACTACCTGGCTGTGGGCGTGGCTTCGCGGCCGCACACACGTACCGGGGTGAGCTTGAGATCCTGCAGCACGAGGTCCAGGCAGTGGTTCTCACACAGTTCCGCGCGCACCAGCTCGTCCTTGAGCTCCAGCACGCGCCCTGCCACGCTGTCCAGCAGGCGCCGCACCAGCCGCCGCTTCTGCGGCTGCACCAACTGGTCGTAGACGGTGTCGAAGCGGCGCAGCAGCCCCAGGTAGTGCAGGTAGAGCGACCCGAGCCTGTACTGGAAGGTCTGCCGCTCCTGGTCGGGCACGGGTTCGAGGAGGGGCTGCTCTCGGTCCAGCAGCTCCTGCAGGGTCGCGTGGGAGGACTCCCAGAGGCGCTGGTAAGCTCTGGAGAGAGAGTGGCGGGCGCCACGTGCTCTGAGCCGAGGAGGAGTGGGGAGACAGAGCCGCCTGGCCTTTTGAGGAGCGTGGGCTTGGGGTACCACAAGGTCTGATGTCACTCATGGCTCTGAAGTGGACTTCAATGAGGTGAGGAGCCCGCAGGGCAATGAGTGGACACCGATCTGGTCTTAGGAGAGTGTGGGATTGGGCTGTGCCGTAGGATTAGCAGACAGAATGGGCATGACCTTTGGGGATTTGGGGGGAAACCGGCCCAGACTGGGGGCTCCCCTAAGGATGGGGTCTTTGGGAGTCGGGGCAGTGGCCCTTCACGTGTGGGGTCAGCCCATGGGTGCTGCAGTGATCTGGGCTGATGGGTGGGAAGTGGGGGTAAGGGATGAACGTGGAGGAGGGTCCCTTCCCCAGAGCAGAGCCCTGGTTCTGGAATTAACCACCGGAGGGAAGTTTGCACAGTGAAAGTTGCCAGGGCAGCAGCAGCAGCAGCTGGGGCGGCCCAGCGCCCAAACCCCCACTCTGCCCCAGCCTCTCAGGACAAGGAGGTGCTCTGCCATTTGTTCTCTCTGCCCTGGGGGCCCCACGGCAGCCCCTCACTCACCCCTCAGACATAGTGCCCACTTCTCCACGCTGCCCTTTGTTTGCCGGTGGTGGAATTCACAGAACCTCTGTGGCTCCCTGACCCCACCCCCAGGGCCACAGGGCAGAACAGCCTGGTTTTAAGAGTTCTGACCCATTGTACCAGTGTTCTATGGCTAAGGAGAGGGGGCTGGTGGGTGCAGAATTGGGACACTTTTATCTCGGAGGCCGTCCTGGAAGCAGCACGCTGAAGGGACCATGGGGTGGGCAGCTGCAGACTCCCGCAGAGCAAGCTTTGAAAGCTTAGGGAAGAACATGTCTAACTTTGGCCATTTTTCTTGTAAAGAACAAGTGAAATAAGTCTCTATTTGAAGCCCCCTAAAAGCTTTGGCACTCTGGATACATCTGTCCTGAAGGCATTCCCCTTAACAAGGCATCACTGCAGCTTCTTGCCCTGAGTGGTCTCTGTTCCCTCTCTCAGCCCCCACCTCCTGAGCCCCGCAGCCCTCCTTCGCTTTCTGGATGACAGCACAGAGGCCCGTGTGGTGGAGGGAAAGGCACTGGTTTGGAGTCAGAAGGCCCTGAAGGCCCAGGTGCCACTTTGGGTGAAAGTGAGCGTAACCACACTTGCCTCCCTGGGGACTGCCAAGCGCTCACACCATTCCCATGAGCCAGACCCCTGTGAAGGATCATGCTAGAAAAGTGTAGCGGACGCTGTTCTGCGTGCTTGGGGCTCACTTGGTCACCTGTGGGTTGCCCCCCCCATCACTGCTACAGTCTCAGAAGACCATTTTTCCAAAAAGACAAAATATACCACTAGCAGCCTGAGGCTGGTCAGCTGGGGTAAGCTTTTTGGCTCAGTGTCACATCGAGGCTTATGACTGAGTAAATCTATGAGGAACAGGGCCAGGGAAAGGGGCAGAAGGGAAACAGCAGTGAGGAGGAGCAAAGACAAGGACTCTTAACTCCAAGGTGCCTATAAGCTACCGGAAAGTCTTGTTAAAATGCAGATTCCAGGCTGGGCTTGGTGGCTCATGCCTGTAATTCCAGCACTTTGGGAGGCCAAGGTGGGCGGATCTCCTGAGGTTGGAAGTTCAAGACCAGCCTGGCCAATTTGGTGAAACCCTGTCCCTACTAAAAATACAAAAATTAGCCAGGCGTAGTGGTGCGTGACTGTAATCCCAGCTACTCAGGAGGCTGAGGCAGGAGAATTGCTTTAACCTGGGAGGCAGAGGTTGCCGTAGCCCAGATCATGCCACTGCACCCCAGCCTGGGCAACAGAGCGAAACTGTCTCAAAAATAAATAAATAAATAAAATACAGATTCCGCTCCAGATCTGAGGGAGTGTCAAGAGCCTGCCTTTCTAACAAGCTCCCAGGTGCTGCGGCTCCTGGTGGCCTGGGTCATGCCTGGCAGAACAAGGTGTGAACAGAGGGCAGAGTGGGCAAGAGTGAGGCTTCGGGGGCAGAGATCCTGAGCCTGCCCCTTGCTAGCTGTGGACATAAACGTGGATCACTAGTCCTCAGCTCACAGAACCTCGTGGTGAGGCTCGAGGTATGAGAAGACACGTGACATAGGTAGCACTGCCGCTGAACGTCAGCCATTACTACAAGGTGATGCCTTTTCAAGACATGGAGATGAAGGTGACCACAAGCTGGGTCTGTCCAATTACAAAGGGAACATGAAGGATTTGAGGTTTGTCTAAATCCCACCCCTTCACCCTCTCCAAGCTTGGAAGAGGATTTATGGGTCATGTGCCCACAAGATAAGCAGAGGCTGCGTGAGAGAGAAAAAGGAGGTGGTCTAGCAGTGAGTGGTCGATTTAGGTAAGGACACAGGAATGGCCGTGGTGCTTTCTTGCAGTTTTTCTGTGGGTTTCAAGTTTTTCCAAATAAAACTGGAGAAGAAAAGTTAGGAGTTTCTGCAGATGAGCACTTTGGGTTAAAAAAGAAGACTAAAAAAGAAAAAAAGAAAAGTTAGGAGTTTCAAAAACATCTCCACTGATTTGTTCTGAAAATAAGGAGAAAGTGAAAAATCATACTGACCTCAGCAGGTTATTTAGAAGCTGGTCTGGGCCTTCAGTTTTTGTATCTTGACTAGATCTGTGTGGCCCCTTCACACAACAGCGCCTGTCATATCAGATGCAATGACAGTTCATGGGAAATGTCGCAAAGCCACAGCCTGAAAGAGTACCACACAGGAGGAACTTCAGGCCCAGAGAGGGAAGCAGCTGGTAGAAATTCAGATGATAGCCCAGGCCCAGGTCCTCCTCCAGCTCACTACCAAATAGAACATTTGCATGTGTACGAAGCTATCACACCTTGCTCACAGGATGTACCCAGAAAGCAGTTTCTAAGAAGTATGGAAAAGCACTATTCCACCTGTGGTAGCCTCAAAGTGAGGACACGCTTGCTCCACAGCACTCCCTGGCTTCAAACATCCTTGCAAATCACCACAGTGCACAGAAACAGTTCACCCTTTATTTTTGTCAGGCCCTGGGTCACTTGGAGCTGGTGTACTTGGTGACAGCCTTGGTGCCCTCGGACACAGCATGCTTGGCCAGCTCCCCAGGCAGCAGCAGACGCACGGCTGTCTGGACTTCCCGGGAAGTCAGGGTGGTCCGGCCTGAGTACTGGGCCAGCCGGGCAGCCTCACCCGCCAGCCGTTCAAACACATCGTTCACAAAGGAGTTCATGATGCTCATGGCCTTGGCAGAGATGCCGATGTCGGGGTGCACCTGGAGAGAGGGCAGCACTACTTGGTTAGTGGAAGGGGCTGGCGGCGGTGGTAGCTGGGGGCGGGTCCTACGTATGCTGCCAGCCTCAGCTCCGAGCTGGGGGCTCTAGGAAGCCAGAGGCAGAGGGCAAGGAAGCTCCTCACCAGCCCCTTCCCAGACACCAACAGACAAGGAAATAGGGATTTGTGTTTTCTTTGTGCTACTATGGTATATCCAAGTTGTTTAAAAGAAGTTTTCAACTGCAAGAGGTAACACTATTAAGTTCCTTGTATGAGCACACACAAGCCGCTGTATTTAACGAGTGGGACCAGTTCTACATGCAGCTCGCTGTTTTCACTGCTGAACTTGCATAATGTTCCATGGTATGATGTGTCATACTTCCTATCACCATTCCTCTCTTAATGAACATTCAAGGTTTGGGTTTGGGTGTTTTGTTGTTTTGCTATCAGTGTTATGGTAGATGTCCATCTTTGAACCTTGTTTGAGCACAGGGAAGGTTATTTCCAGAGGCGGGACTGGAGGGTAGAAAGGTTTGTGCATGTAACTTGGTGGAGCACATAACCAGCGAGCATGTCCCCGTGACAGTCGCAGCCCTGGACCAGGAGGTAGGAGTCCTGTTCTGTGGCTGCCCTGTGAATCACAACGACCTCGAATACGGCCCTTTCCTCTGGGAAATGGATTTCCTTTTCTGTCACGTAAGCTTTTGAACTAAGTGACATTTAGTAAAGCAAATGGGACCTGATGACAGTCCTAAAATGTGAGTAGGTAGACCCTGTCAGATGGGAGGTGGGAGAGAAGTAACTGTCCAACAACCTACATGGAGCCAGAGGTGGAGACAGCACTAGAACCAGGAGGCTGTCCCAGCCGCCCTCCCTGCCGCCTCTGGTCTCCACTGCTGGCAGCAAATCTGCACCTGGCACAAGGCTGGTTCCGCCCCAATCCCCTCTGCTGTCAGCACCCTCTGTTCTCTTTAGGGCTGTCACCCACAGCAGGAGGTTGAGGGGCTGGCCCTCAGCAGCACTCTCCTCTGCAAGTCCAGGCCTGGTCCAACCCATCAGTTGCAATTTTTGCCCCTCTAAGTCAGGCTAAGACACAGGGCTCAGTGATACCCACTCCTACCCCACTTTCTTCAGGGCACCAGGGTCTGTCCTCTGGTGCATCTCTTCAGCCAACCCGTATCAGCGCTGGACTCACCCACCCCTGACCCTGCAAGAGCATTCCCAGGCACCCAAGTTGTCAATTCACTAAATCCTCTAATGGGATTCAGACTGGAGTCAGGCATTACCTCTGGGACCTGTTCTAACAGAGGGGGAAGAGTTTCAGGCAGGTTGGAGACCCACAGCAGGCAACAACACATGGCTACCCTTCCCTCCTCCTGGCCCTGGCCCTGCTGAGCAGCAGCTCTGGATCCTCCAGACGAACTGACTGTCAGTGTTCCAATTCCTGGGAGTAGCCGCTTTTTGTGCATGAATATAGGGCACCTGCAGCCCCACGGTGTTGGGGAGAGGAACACACAGGAAGGATGCTAGGGGCTTGCCCAGAGCCAGGGGAGCTGGGACACTGCCACCGTCAGGCCATGTGATGCAGGAACCCCATGGAGCCTTTAGGAGGCTCAGGCTCTTTGTCTGTAAGGTGGGCAAACCCTAAGCTCCTCAAAGAGCTGAGTGTCACTTGTCCAGAAAACCTTCCCTGAGACTCCAGTTCACCCCAATCACCCTTCTTCTCGGTCACCAAACACACCTTGTTGTGTCATAATGTTCGGCACCTGATCACCTTCAGCCTGGCACAGAAAGTGTGGTCCTCTTGTCCTTTAATTTAATGTCCCACCTAATCATGCTGTCCCATCATCCCCATAAACTTCTGGAGGGTGGCAGAAAGCACGCTTTGTCTCCTGCCTATCACCGGTGCCCAAGATCCTGACAGAGGTGGAGACCTCGAAAATCAGGTCCTGCCACCTCAAGAGGGACCTGGCTTGCCTGAGTCACTTGCCCCACTGCCAACACTAACCTCAGAGCCCCGGCTTCCAGCCAGTGCCCTTTCAAGGCGCTTTGCCAGGGCATCCCACACACACCCCCCTGCTCTGCACTCACCTGTTTCAGCACCTTGTAGATATACATGGAATAGGTTTCCTTGCGCCGGCAGCGCTTTTTGGACTTCTTGTTCCCAGTACTGCGGCCCCCACGGCCTCCGAGCTGCTGCTGCTGCTGCTGCTGTCCATACTCAGCGCTCATCTTCCTGCTCCTCTAGCCCCCGCCCACCCTTCAGAGCTACTTTTATGAAGTCAGCTGCCCTGCCAGGTGTGGCTGGGCACATGCACCTGGGGGGGGGGGGTGGGAGGTAAGGGGCGTGACTCAATCCCAATCTAGAACATGCTCTGGGCTAACCTTGAAAAGAGGCAATTGCTCCTTCCTCTCCCACAAATAATTTTCTGCCTCTGAATTAAGAAACCCTTCACCGGGTCCCCTCCTTCACCCAACTATCTACCAATGTATTTACGCACTTGTTAAAAGTTCAGGCAACTCCAGCCCGCCAGCCTGTAATCACGGGGCACACAGGTGCCAGCATGGCTCAGCGTGCTCGGGACTCCAGAAGGAATGCAGGCTCCCTCCCCCACTGGGTCCCAGTGGAGCTGAAGAGACAAGACTGATTCACATCAAACCACCAGAGAAGGGTGAAGGGGCTAAAGGGGATGGTACCTATCACGAAGAGGGCTCGAGCAGCTAGGGGTCGCTTCTTGGCACAAATGGGTATATGAAGCCGGTCTTGTAGGATGTCTCCTTCAATTGAGAAGAATGGGAGAAACGGTGTGAAAGGTAGAGTGGAATCAGTGTGAGCTGAGTATAATGAGGCTTGGACTGAAGGCAGACAATGAGTAAAACGCCTGAGTCTGGACTAGATGCAGATAGCAGGAAGCCCCCCCAGGTAGTGAAGAGGCTGACAGGGAGGAAGACCGCTGGAGGCAAGAAGCAGAAAAACAATAGGTTCTCTCCAGAAAAGCAGACCTGGTGGTCTTGGGAGTCAGCAGTAAAGAGAAGCAAAAGGCCATCGCAAAATGGAGTCAATTGTCTCACTTAGCACCTGTGGGGGAGCAAATATTTCAGGCCCTTGAATGCTGTGATTAAAGAAACCTAGAGCAATATGAAAGGTATAGAGGCTTGGGAGAAAAGAGGATGTTCCGAATGGAGGGTGGGGGAAGGGTCCCAAAGACCAGCATCACCTGCTGGCTGTTAAACCAAGCAACCCCTCCATCAGCTTACTTCTCCACTCAGCTCTCAACGGCCGGTCACATCCTACATGCTCAGGTTTAACAGAACACGGCATTTCTCAATCCAAAACAAGGCACTGCTAATTCTAGAAATATGTATTTTCTGGACTTCTAAAGCAACTCTTTACATTACCAAGGTTGACCTTTTTCTCGACAAGTAAGCTGACTAGACTATTTCCATTCCTCCAGGTTCTGAAGGCCTCTTGTCCCAGCATGGAGACTCTGGAGAACCCAAGACTACCTGGATTCTTGGTAATGTCCAGCACTTCCTTGGCTGAAGTAGCAGGGGCTCTGTCCCTCACCGTCCCCATTATCCCTGCAGCCCACTCTCCAGATGCCATTCTCCCCTAAACCAAGGCTCTGGACACTCAGGACAGACTAATGTGGGCCACTTGCTCCAGGCCCCACTTAAGGCATAAAGCAGTCAAGCCAGTCCCCTCTTGGGTCAGTGAGGACTCCTGTCTCAGCCAGTGTCTCAAGGGAGGCTCTTGTCCCCATTGCCCAGGGGAGCTCCTGGACTTCTTGGCCATCTGAGAAGGCCCTACTCATTTCTGAAGGGAGAGCACACCAATCTCACCTTTCCGGGTAGCTACTCACAAGAAAGTTCCCTCCCTTTTCAATATTGCTGTCTCCTATCTAAGTCACAATTTAGCATCCAACTTACGTCCTGTATGGTTCTGTCTTACTGGCTTTCCCACTAGATCATGAACTCCTTAGGGGTTTAAACATCATCTGGGACAGTTGTTCCTTCCCTTCAACCAGTCCTGGCTGTGCTATAAGTGCTGAAAAATCATGGCTGTCTTCCCATAGGGATGGCTGCTGATTTCAGAGGCAGAGTGATGAATCCACACCAGGAAGGATGGCCACCGGTGAAGTGCTGACTCAGACAACGTATGCAGAGGCCTGGGCTGGAAGTGAACTCATTCGTGATGAAAACTATGGCTGTGGACAGGCCATGATTAGGACAGGCCTAACTTCCTGTATCCCAATAGGAAGAGAGGTTCACAAACATTGGTGTGGAAATGCAAACTCCTGGCCATCTCTGCACCTCTCTCATTCTACCAAATGCAATCAATAGGTCTGATGCTCAGCAAGCTGCATTTTTAAATTTGAGACAGTATCTCAGTCTGTCCTCAGGCTGGAGTGCAGAGACACGTTCTCTGCTCACTGCAGCCTCAACCTCCTGGGCTCAAGCAAGCCTCTTCCTTCCAGCACAGCTGGTACCACAGGCACATGCTACCATGCCTGGTTTTTTAATTATTTGTAGAGATGGGGTCTCCCTATTTTGCCCAGGCTGGTCTTGAACTTCTGGGCTCAATCGATCCTCCTACATTGGCCTCCCAAGGTGATGAGCTTACAGGCAGGTGTGAGCCACTGTGCCTGGCCAGTCTGCATTTCTTATTTTTCTGAGACAAAGTTTTGCTCTGTCACCCAGGTTGGAGTGCAGTGGTGCTCACTGCAACCTCTGCCTCCAGGGCTCAACCAATCCATCCACCCCAGCCACCTGAGCAGGTGGGACTCCAGGCATGTAGAGACGAGTTTCACCATGTTTCCCTGGTCTTGAACTCCTGAGCTCAAGTGATCCACCTGCCTCTGCCTCCCAAAGCACTGGGATTACAGGTGTAAGCCAACACACCTGGCCTGCATTTTTAACAAGCAGCCCAACTGCTATGCAGATGGGCCAGAACTTCAGATCACAATCGGAAAACCACGCCCTGGACAGTGGTTCTCAAAATACAGCCCCTAGACCAGCAACACCAGCATCACCTGGAAACTTCTTAGAAGTGTTAATGTCTCGGTCTCCCCCAAGACCTACTGAACCACAAACCCTGAGGTGAGATCTGGCAATCTGATCTGATGAGCCCTCCAGGTGATTCTGATTCATGTTAAAGTCTGTGAATCACAGGCCTGAGAAAAGGTAATTTCAAATCAGCAGTAAAGGGAGAAAGTTCTTCCAGCTCCCATGGACTCGTCTCCAGTTCCCATCCACACAACTGATGCTGGATCCGGCTCCTGCTGAGGGCAGTGCATGTGGGCACCGCAGGGAGACGAAGGCCCCAGAGACCCGAGAAGGAAAGCAGGGACCATGGCCTCCTCTTTCTTTATTGGGCGCTTTGTAGATGCCACGCAGGTCTGAAAGTTACACTGTTAAATAATTATTTAAAAACTGACCAGGATGAAGGTCCTGATCCAGAGCTCCAACCAGAAGCACAAAGGAATGGGGGCGGTGGGCGTTCCTCCAACATCACCAAAACCCAGGAAACGAGGATCCTAAGCTCCTCCGAGGGCCAAATCCAGGCTTGGGCCCTTGGGCTAACCCGCAGGTGCCTCTGACTGCATCACACTCAGAGTAAGGTAACCAGCAAGGGGCTGGAGGGAACGGCCAGCCGAGTCCAGACATGGATAGAAGTAACTGGAAGGAGGACGGGAAACGGACAGGTACTGTCCAGCTGTAGATAAGAGAGTGCAGCTAAGGCAGGTCGAGGGACAGGGGAGAGGCTGGGGGAGCGGTATTGCAGCAATGCAGGAGTGTAGCCCCAGGGTCCTGTCCTGAGCGGCTGGTCAGGGTAGCAGCTGTTAGTTCCCAGATGGAGCTCCTGACCTGAGCTCAGGTACAGGGCTCACACGTTGTGGGTCCTCTTGGTGAGCTGGGGCTCCTCATCCACCAGCTTGGACTTGAGGTGCTCTTTGTAAGCCAGGATGTCTCCAGGCCACTTGGTGATTGTCTGCTTCTCACAGACCCAAATTTCCTGTGCAACCTAGAAAGCAAAGCCTAGACTTAATCCTGGGCCAGTCACTGTCCCCACCTCTGCCCAGCAGACTTTCTAGGAAGAAAACTCCACCCTCCAAATCCATATCCAGCTCACTGTCTCACTACTTCTAAGTTATCTGGGATGTTCTAACCCAAGGGTACCATAACCAGGTTTGGAGCCTTCCCAGCCAGGAACTGCTGTGTCACTCCTAGTGTCAGCTCCCTGGCAGGGTCTAGATCTATTTAGAGGCTTCACTCTCAGCTTTCTTTTCTCCTCCTCCCATGAGCTTCAGAGGAATGAGCAGCAGCTTCTTCTCCAATGACTGTGGTAGCTCTCTGTCTAATCAAAATCCTTCTTAGTAGAAAACTATTTGCGGACTGAAGAATCTTGGGACAGTAGTAAAAGCACCCTGTTTCCTACCCAACTCTCTTTCCCATTTGAACCAAAAATGCCAAGTTGGTTAACATCTCCAGATAGAAGAAATGAAGTGTTTCAGTTAAGGCTTTCTAAGTAGCCCCAAAGAGGCATAAGTACCGGTCCTCACCACCTGTGTCTACACTCTGAGCCCCCTCTCTTAATTCAGTAAGCGGGTGTTATGTGCCCTCCACATGCCACGACTACCCTACCCAACCTTCTAGAAGCTCTCTGCTGTGCCTCACCCCCTGGCCAGGGCCTCACCTGCTGAATGAGTCTGAAGTCATGGCTGACCAGCATCATACCACCCTCAAACTCATTGATGGCATCTGCCAGGGCGTCAATGGTCTCAATATCCAGGTGATTGGTGGGCTCGTCCAGGAAGAGCATGTGGGGGTTCTGCCAGGCCAGCCAGGCCAGACACACTCGGCACTTCTGTCCATCTGACAAGTTCCGGATTGGGCTCACCTGAGTGGAACCATGACATACATGTAACCTGGCATTATCCCCACCAAACAGCACAGCTCATCTCTCCTCCATTTCTACCTGACTCCTCCCATCAGTATCACCATTTTACAAAAAGTGAGGCTCAGAGAGACCCACTAGTCTCTTGAGGCCTGGAAGAGACTCTTCTGGAAACCTGAAGCTCCTGTCATTACTAAGCCCATACCTCTTGCTCTCTTGGCAATTAAATCTTAATGAACTGGATGGTTCCAGATCTGCACCCAGAAATTTGTTTTCTAGATTGCGAGTTCCTTTGCCCTCAAGTACTATGGCACAAGGGCATGTTGAGACTGGCATGCTATCCTTGGCCCCTCAAAATGCTCCATTACATAACAATCTAGAATAAAGAAAAGGTAGTAGGTCCTTAGGGGAATCAAATGGAGGAGACTCTGGTTTGGACAGCTTCCAAACCTAGGCTGCCAAGACAGTGTCCCCTGACCCACGCAGCCACAGAATCCCAGCTATCTGGTGTTCTCACCACACCCTCCTTTACTGACCTGCTGTTTCCCAGTGAGACCGTATCGCCCAATGATCTTCCTCATTTCCTCTTTCTCCTTGATCTCTGGGTAGCACTTCATCATGTACTCCAAAGGCGAGAGATCTAAGTCCAGCTGCTCTTGTAAATGCTACAGGAAAAATGGAAGCCACCCAGGTGTGACTGGCATCCCGCTTCAAAAGGAACCTTACTAGGTAACTTCCTATATCTATCCCAGGCACCTGTTCTGGGTTCAAGAAGCAGGTAGGAGCTGTCTAGCCTGGAATTCCTGCCAGGGGGTAAGGGTGGCTGGCTGGAACTCGGCCAGATACAGCACCTTCCCATACCCTGAGCAATTCCCTGGATCCCAACTCCAGGTCCGTACCTGATGGTAACGCCCTATCTTGACATGAGAGTGTTTTCGGATCATGCCATCTGTGGGTAGTAGCTAGGAAGAAAAAAGTGGAAACATAAGCATGAAACAAAGGAACCCTAGTAAGAAACAGACATAGGCAGAGCAAGAAAACAAACACATGTTCACACTGAACAAGACTCAATTTCCTAAGGAGAATACATCACCAACTCACACACTGCTATTCTGGCCACTCTAAATATATTTAGGAAGATGTACTGAAGCAGATGTTCTCAAGAGGCAAAGATACAATTTAAGTAGTTATGAAATGTCTACTGCAGAATGCACTATACTGTGTAGCAGAGGACTTGAATGTAGGTGCAACATACATTTTCTAAAATTAAAAACAGGTCCTCAAAGTTGTCACTATCATCAATGGGTTCTTAGAACCTATTTTAAAGGTCTGGAAACGGACTTTAAGTGAAACAACATATAACAAAACTAATTTTGCCACAGGCTAACTGATGACAAACAACAGTTAGGTTCCTGCAGCATTTTTTGGTCATAAAAAAAGATCATCAAACTTCGAAATAAAGATCCAAACACTTTCTTTTTTTTTTTTAAGAGGGAGTCTCGCTCTGTCACCCATGCTGGAGGGCAGTGGCTCACTGGAACCTCTCCATCCCAGTTTCAAGCGATTCTCCAGCCTCAGCCTCTGGAGTAGCTGGGATTACAGGTACCCGCCACCATGCTTAGCTAATTTTTTGCATTTAAAGCAGAGACAGGGTTTCACCATGTTGGCCAGGCTGGTCTCAAACTCCTGACCCCAAGTGATCCACCAGCCTTGGCCTCCCAAGTGCTGGGATTACAGGTGTGAGCCACCGCGCCCTGCCAAAAGACCCAATCACTTCTAATATTCAACGTTTAAATACACGTGAGCTATACATACATTTATGAAAAATTAATGAAAACAAGGTAAGTAATTTACCCAATTTTTGGTGAACCAGTGAGTGATGGCAGTTGCAATAGTGGTCGGTTAAGCCAAGGAAGAAATGTTTGCAAATGGAAAATTGTAAGGAGCACTTCCTACCACCACACAGTTCAAAAATAATCACACATGTGGCTGACTTGCTGAGCGCATTTGTATGATTACCAGAAATTTTGTCAATTTTTCTTTTATAACAATTTATATTTATTCACTCTTTCATTTTCCAACCTGCTTATTCAAATTTAGGATCACGGGCAGTCAGAGCCCATCCCACCAACCCAGGGAACCAGGCAAGAACCAGTCCTGAAGAGGACACCATTCCATTACAGGGTGTGCTCAAACACACCCACACTCATTCAAACTGGAACCACTGAGACACGTCAATTAACCTGACAGGTGTAGCTTTGGGATGTGGAAAGAAACTGAAGTACCCAAGAAAACCCATGCAGATGTTATGGGGGAAGTGCAAACTCCACACAGACAGTGGCCCCAGATGGGAATCAGTTCTTTTTTTTCATCGATATTAATGAAATGACATTATTTGAGAAGCTGCAACATCCCTAAATGCACAGATGTTCCTATATTCTAAATGCTCTGATTGAAAACAGAAACTTGCTCAAACACATACATGTATTCACACACACACACAAATACACACACTCTGACAGACTCCTCCCTACCCTATCCCTGTCCCAGGAAAACAGCCCCCAACTTCAGCACTGTCCAACCAGACCTTCCCCATCTCCTGTCTGCTGCCCCGCCCCTCCAGAGGGCTCACTCACCACCAGAGTGCTCAGGCCCTCCCAAAGTAGCAGCCCCTGAATCACTCTCCTCTTCCTTAGCCATCACAAGGCCTAATCTTAGAAGGATCCACGCCCACCTTGGCACCATACCTCTCCAGTTAGCAGCTTCAGAAGAGTTGACTTTCCTGCTCCATTGGGCCCTACCAGAGCCACTCGTGTGTCAAGGTCAATTCCAAATTCCAGATTATTGTAGATGCAAGGCTGAGGTGGGGATGAGAGAGAGATAGACAGAAGGCTAGAGTGCAGATCTGCTCCCACCAGTAGACCAAGCCTGCTGAGTCCCCAGTCACCAACAGAGAAGCAAGGAAGTAGAGGGAGGCAGCACTCATGGCAGACCCCGCCTAGCCCACTGCCTCCGCCCACCAACCCAGCTGAGTCGTCTTCCTTCCATACACACGAAGAAAGGCCAACACACAGCCTTGGATGAGGCACCCCAGCTGCCACACCTGAAAGTCCCCCAGAGCATGTGGGCTAGCAGGTGTGGTCAGCATAGAACAGGAGCAGCTCCCATGAGCTGACACTCACCCTATAAGATACACCCCAGCCACCCAGCCATAATGCCCTGGCCTGAACTTACCCCATCTTTTGTATACTTGAAGCTCACATTTTGCACCATAATGACGGGTGGTGGGATCTTGCCACATGGTGGGAAGTAAAATGACAGTGTCTAGGAAGAAAAGAGGGCATTTATCAAGTTGGCTCCTTTCTTATCCATCTCACCTTAGGCCACCCAGCCCCAACCAACCACACCCCACCTTGTCGCTCACGACCCTCTCTGTCAGTCCTGATGCCATCATTTTCTGTAGCGTCTTTTCCTTGCTCTGGGCCTGCCGCGCCAGCTTGGCACTGCCATGACCAAACCTCGCAATGTAGTTCTGAAAGAGACCAAAGGGAGCTTGAAGAATGTGTAGGCGCTCAACAATTCATCTTCAATCCAGGGTAAAAACGGTGATGGTAACTTCTTCCCCACCTCTGTCAGCACCCCAACTTCTCCAAATGCCCTCATCCAACTCCCCCGCTTGTTTCACGCAGGAGGCCGTGAGTCTGACTCTGCAGTCTCCCTACCTTCATGTGTGCAATCTGATCTTGCTCCCAATGAAACCTCTTCATCTGGTTCTCCTCCAGCTCTAGCCGCGTCTTCACATACTGATCATAATTACCCTGCATGGAAATGTGCCAGGCAAGGCGGGCAGCTTTAACCTGGGTTGCAATCCTGGATTCTCACTCAGAGTTTAGGGGGATGAGGGATGGCACTGACTTGGCCCTGGCTCTAAGGCTGTGCAGTAAGAAGAGAGGAAGTGCATTACAGAAGCATATCCTAACCTCAAATCGGAGTCTTACCAATTCTATGCCCCTCGCTCAGCCTAGCCAGGGCCAGGCTCCACAGCAAATCCTTATATTAGTCAAAAAGACACCTGTGGCACTGGGAGTACCCTGAAAATCATGGTCATACAGACATCATGAGGCTCAGAGTCTTCCAAAACCACCTCCTATTCCTCCCCGCGCCCCTAGAGGCTGAAGCCCCACAGACTACAAGAGCTGTCTCCAGATGGGAAAACAGATCAGTCAGATTTAGAAGCTGACAAACCTTGCATAAGTGGATTGCCATGGTTTCTATCTGCAAGCAAAAACGGGACTCAAGCTAAATATCCATCAGAAAGGGCCTAACAAGTCACAGGATAAACACATAATGAAATACTATGCAGTCACTGAAAAGATTGTGGTTGATTTATACATACTCACATGGAAAGCAGTCCAAATATGCTAAATTTAAAAAGCAACCTACAGAGTGATTATTAAAACTAACTGTGGCCAGGTGCAGTGGCTCACACCTGTAATCCCAGCACTTTGGGAGGCCGAGGCAGGTGGATCACTTGAGGCCAGGAGTTCCAGAGCAGCCTGGACAACATGGCGAAACCCCGTCTCTACTTAAAATATAAAAATTAGCCAGGCATGGTGGCATGCGCCTGTAGTCTCAGCTACTTGGGAGGCTGAAATGGAAGGATCACTTGAACCTGGGAGGCAGAGGTTGCAGCGTGTCAATATCATGCCACTGGACTCCAGCCTGGGTGACAGAGTGAGACCCCATCTCAAGGAAAAAAGAAAAAGAAAAAAAAGACTGCAATTGTGTAAAAAGATATGTATATATGAAATTTTCTATAAATGCTTACAAGTATACAGGAAGTTTCTGGAAAGCTATATTAAAAACACTAATACTCCTATGACTGTGAGTGAAAAGGACATCAATTGTTCCTTTCTTATGTGCTTTTTGAAATATAAAATGAAAAGGCAAGGCACAATAGTGAGTTGTTGAGATCCTCACCCCCATTCTCCTGTGGTCATGGGAGGTGGGGTAAATGTGTTGACTCTAGTGAAGCAGAGTTAACGCATTCAAGAAGGCAGAGGGAGGCCCGGTGCAGTGGCTCGCACCTGTTACCCCAGCACTTTGGGAGGCCGAGGTGGGCAGATCACTTGAGGCTAGGAGTTCAAGACCAGCCTGGCCAACATGGTGAAACTCCGTTTCTACTGAAAATACAAAAACTACCGAGGCGTGGTGGTGCATGCCTATAGTCCCAGCTACTTGGAAGGCTGAGGTACAAGAATCAGTTGAACCCCAGGAGGTAGAGGTTGCAGTGAGCTGAGATCGTGCCAGCCTGGGTGACGGAATGAGATTATGTCTCCAGAAAAAAGAGGCAAGGCAGACGGGAGTAGGGCCTGCCTGGGCACCATGAAAAGTCAACTTCTTTGCCAAAAGGCAAACATACACCATGTGCACAGGCTGCCAACCCATGGCCTATGGCCTGAAAGCAATGACTTTGGGATCAAAATAAAACAGGCAGCAGGACTCCTTGTCTGTATCTTTTTATAGCAATAGGTAGAAAATAGCTGCTAGGTAAGTCTGCTATTTTTTTTTTTTTTTTGAAATGGAGTCTTGCTCTGTCACCCAGGCTGGAGTGCAGTGGCGTGATCTCGGCTCACTGCAACCTCTGCCTCCAGGGTTCAAGCGATTCTCCTGCCTCAGCTTCCCAAGTAGCTGGGATTACAGGCACCTGCCACCGTGCCTGGCTAATTAGTAGAGACAGGGTTTGACCATGTTGGCCAGGCTGATGTGAACTCCTCACCTCAAGTGATCCACCCACCTCGGCCTCCCAACTGCTGGGATTACAGGCATAAGCCACCATGACCAGCCCCCCACCCCTCCTTTTTTTTTTAAAGAGAACTTCAGAGAATTGGTAAGCACAGAGATTTCTGTGAGAGAAGCTGAGGCCCACTCACCGTATAATACTTCAGTTTCTTGTTGTGCATGTGAATGATGTTGGTACAGACACCATTCAGAAAATCCTGGGAATGGGAGACGAGGACCAAGATGCGCTTAAAACTGCAAAACCAAACAACCAATCAGTGAAGAGCTCAACAATGGGAGCTAGCTGACAACCGCTGAACTGAGAGTCAGGCCCATCCTTACACCCAAGCACCTTTTAGATGCATTGTCCAATTCCTGGCTGTCAGCAAGCACCTAAGCCACCACTGCACAACCTATCTGTAAGAGTATTTGGATGCTTTTCAGTGTGGTGAGACAGATTGAGTTTCCTCAATCTTCTGTTCTAATTTTCAACAGAATGGAGTGGAGATAGTAGCAACAGTGATAGTAAACGGAAATGTGTATATACACAAATACACTCATGAATGTATCCAAAACTGTGGGTGGGAAGAACTGGTAAAGACACAGTAAAAAACAAAATGCTTTACTTTTTGAAAGAAGGTACTAAGTCACTGTACCACTAAAAACTTTCTTTTAAAATTGGTACAATTTTCCAACTTATTCAGTTCTTTAGCCATGGAAGAACCATGACCATATTGGCTATATTTTCCTTTATCACTGCATCATGACCTTAGATGGATGACCTTCTTTTCTTCTTCATACAATTAAGAAAAGAAAAATGTCTTTAATTAAGATCTTGCATTTGAAATACAGGGGAAAAAAAACCAAGAGAAAAAAAACAACAAGGCTTTAAAAAAAAATGTTCATACATTTCAAATTAAAGAAAAACAATGAAACGAAAAGGCCAGCCCTAAACAGCCCTAAAGGTGCTCACTGCTTGTCCAAGCAAGTGAACTCTGGTCTTCCTTCAGCTCCTTTCTCACTGGTGTAATATCAGTGTAGTTTCTGGGCATCCATTTTCTAGACTCCCCCTTTGGGACCCTGCCCGCTCACATCCCCCATTCCACCCTCTTACGTTTTTAGTTCTTCTTCCAACCACACGCAAGCATCTAGGTCCAGGTGGTTGGTGGGCTCATCCAGGAGCAGCATGAAGGGCCGAATAAAGAGGGCTCTAAAGGACAGGAAAGGAGACAGAGGCACCTCAGAATTATAATGGATGTTACACAGGAGGGGACCAACTTGCCTGCTACATGCAATTCTGGGTAGGCTCCTGGCCTGAGTCTTCAAATCAATTCTAGGCTCTGTACCTCAGAGAGAAAAGGAGAAGTAGGACAGAAACAAGAGCTGAAGAACAGAGATTGAAGAGTAGACTACAGGGCTCAGAAGCATAGTCTGAGGCAAGGCGGTAGAAGTCTTTATGAGTCTCTGAGTCTTACACGCTGAAGTTGGAGACGATGAGGAAGACAAAAAGACACAGAGAACATAAACTGCTAAAGCAAATGACACCTATCTGAAGGCCTAAAGATAGTTAGACCTATCTGGTAGGGTGGCCAAGGCTAGCAAGGGATAGAATCTAAAGCTCTGGCTCCCAAACCAGAAATCCGCATTTTTAAAAGCTCCTTGGGTGAACCGGAGGCAGCTAATCCTTGCTAGCACGTGAAACCACTGTGCTCATGCTCTAAGCACACACAGGCAACTTTCTAGAGCAGGATATCAAGTCTTATAAATTCCCTTCACAGAGAATGATGGGACAAGGAATTACCTGTTTAACTAGTGACGCCGGGGGGATTATTGGCGGAATGCTGGTCTATAGAAACTCACTTTGATGCTCAATGAGTTGGCAAAAAAAAAATAAATAAATAAATAAATAAATAAATAAAAAGAAACTCACTTTGAGTCCAGGCCACAAAAGAATAAGAACAACAGCATAATAGCTGTCTCACATTTTATCTTTAGAGCTGGAATTAGCAGGACTGGAGCACAAAAAGGGTGGGAAAGGAATCCCGGCGGGAGGACATAAACAGACCTACTCCACCATTTTCCCTTCGACTACCCCTAGGATCTCTAAACCCAACCTTCTGTTGGGTGCTGGGAATCCAACAGAAGACTGAGTCACTCTTGACCACCTGAGCCAGGAAGACCTCACTCTGGCCCATACACAGCACCCCCGCCTCTCCACACTGCAGAGGTCCAGGTCTTGTTCAACACTGATTGACTCCTGTTCCAAACAGTTCCACTGAAGTGAACATTAAAATCCGGAGCGATGAGGCAGCTACGGGGTTAGGGAAGGAAGGAGGGAGGGACTCACCTGGCGAGGGCAACCCTCATCCTCCAGCCCCCACTGAAGTCTTTTAGCTTCTTGCGCTGCATGGCAGGTGTGAAACCCAGTCCATGCAAGATCCGCGAGGCCCTCATCTCTGCCTTGTCAGCATCCAGCTCCTCCAGGCGTTCATAGAGCTCCATAAGCTTCTCACACTCCGCTGTGGACAGTGCATGGCCATGAGCCTCCTGGGGGCCTTCCTGGAAGAAGCCCACCCCCATGCCCAGGTCTGGAGCCCTACCATCCTCATGAGCCAGCCGCTCTGCCTCCCTCTCCAGCATGGCCCGCTCTGTGTCGACTTCCATCACACACTGCAAGGGTGTCTTGTCACTAGGGGGCATCTCTCGAGTCAGATGGTAGATGTCGATATGCTCAGGGATGGGCACTTCACGTTTCCCGATAGCAGAGAGCAACATGGACTTTCCTGAGAGGGGAGACGAGCAGCCACTTGGTACAGTGAAACTCCCTATTCTTCTTCACCACTGGTTCTTCCACCCCAGCCAAACTGGGACCTCATCCATTTTTCTTGAGGACCTTCCTTCCCTTCATTCGCTCAAATCTTGCCAGCCCCCACTCTTGAGATTCCTTTCTGACTTTCCTCCAATTCTTGCCCCACCCCTTCTCTGAAGGCTTTTTCATTTACCACAGCTTCACACGCCCCAACCAATTTCTCCAGCCCCTGCTATCTGTAACTACTGATGTGGTACGGGGTGGATGTACCCTTATCTGAAAATCCAAAATGCTCCAAAATCCAAAACCTTTTAAGCGCTGACCTGAAGCTTAAAGGAAATGCTGATTGGAGGATTTCAGGTTTTTGGATTAGGGATGCACAGCCGGTAAGTATAACGCAAATATTCCAAGATCCAAAACACTTGTGGTTCTAAGCATTCCAGATAAGGGATACTCAACCCGTACATACCACATACTGTTCTGCATTGCTACTTCCTTTTCCCTGGACATATCTGGTCTCCCACCCATATTCTAAACGCCTTGCTCTGAACACAGCTGGTGCTAAATAAATACTTTTGAGTGACAGATGAGCCAAGGAGAGATACCTCCCACCTCCCCTTCCAAGGCCTCACCAATTCCATTTAAGCCAATGAGGCCATAACGACGGCCTGAGTTTAATTCCAGTTTGGTGTCACTGAGCAGCTCTTGACCATGAAAGGTGAGTGACAGGTTGATAATGTGAACGTCGGTACTGTTGGGGTGAGAGGCCAGGACGCCAGTGACAGCTCGAGCAGCAGCTTTCTTCATCTCAAAGTCCTCGAGCTCCTTGGTCAGCAAATCCACTTCTGGGGATAGAAAAGCAGTGTTTGGGAAGATGGCTGTGAGACAGACTCGGCTCTCCACAAAGAGGAACATCCTGAAGGACTGGGCTCCAATCCTGCTGAGCAGACTCAGATGTTACTCAAGCCTTACAGAGTGCACACTGACACAGAGCTGCCCCAACAGCCTGCTCGCTTGCACACCCGTTCTTTTATTTACAACCTCTCATGTCCTTGTTTTGTCCTCTCATGTCTCTGTTTACCTATGTCCACCATTCATAACTTCCTGTCCTGCACGACTGTGGCCAGGAATAAAACTTCCCCACAGCCTGGCTTTATTGCTCCTTCTAATGGCTTTTTAACTCCCCCCTTTCTGAATGCCTGTCTATTACAATTTGCAAGACTAATTCTACTTTCCTCTTCAAACATTTACTTGGTGTCAATCTGAGAAGCAGGCCATAAAAAAAATTACGGGAGACATGGTCCTTCCACTCAAAGATCAAATAATTTAGACAAACAGGAGATACAACATAAAAAGGTAAGTAACATGAAAAGACAGCAAAGGGGTACAGAGAATGGAAATATTGAGGTCAGGTTTGACTGAGAGACGCTTTGCTATCTTGAGCTAGGCCTTGACAGAAATGTCAAAGGCAGCTAGCAAAAACATCATGGTAGTAGAATTCAGTGTGTGACAGGACAGAGATATGGTGACTATTCATGAGGCAATAAATAGTCTGGGTAGACAGAGGGCTGTTTAGGAAGTTTTCAGGGGGCAAGGAAGCGGGGCTGGAACATTCTCTACTGCATATTGCCATGTTTCCCTGTCTAGATGGTAAGTTTTTGGAGGGAAGACTGTAGTGCCTCCGTGTCGGGCACTTGAGAAATAATAACTATTTCCCAAAATATAAATAATAGAAAGGCAGCTCTCTCCCAGGAAAAATCCCATAAAACAACTCATAAGTTACTCTCTGGTAGGTGGAGTCACTATCCCTGTGAGGACAAGTGTATGATGTAGCCAAGAACCTGGCACGTTGGCCACCACGCGTAAAATGGAAACTGAGAAAGGATCAGGAAATTGGCCCCCTCCTCACAGTCTAATAGAGCAGCAAAGCAGCTTGGCAACTCCCACATCCACTTGCCACGGAGTATGTGAGAACCTTGTCTTCGGCTTCCTTGCTCAATGACAGGGTGGCACAAACTCAACTCTACTGATTTGATTCATCATGAAAAGTTTATTTGCACGGCCCCAGATATATTCTCCAATGCTCCCAGCATCAAGATTCCCACTCTAGCCGAGGCATGCATTAAGTCTTAGCAACCATCCCCAACTCATCCCTCCCTCAATTCACCTGTGGTCTCTCTGCCATTGGTCTCATTTTTCTCCTCTGCCACCTGTGGTTCTGTGACAGCATCTCCATTTTCTTCATGTCCTTTTCTGGGCCGCTGTCGAGCTTTGGCAGCCTCCTTCTTTTTGGCTGCCTTCTTCTTGGCCAGGTCGGAGGGCATGATGATGACCCACAGGGGTAGATTACTGTTCTTTCAGGAAGCCTGAAGGAAGGCAAACAGATACCCCCAAACTCTAAACTTACTGGTAAGAATGCCTGGGTCCTGCTCCATCTCTCTGAGGAATCCGCCTATCAATATCAAGCCTCTGATGCCCCGGTCTGTCCCTGCCTCGTCCCTCCCAACTTGGTCAGGGTCTCTCAAACCAATGCCGATTCTCAGCCGCTCGTCCAATCTTAACATCTCTTCCCACAGGCACCAGTCCTCACGGACTGCCTCACTCTGGAAATGCTCCTTCTTTCAGGGCCTCCGGCTGGGAACCAGGTTCTGCCCCTCAGCAGAGGTTCCCGTCTCCGGTTTCTCTACAACTTGGCTCTTTGCACTCAGCCGGCAGCCTCACTTTCCGGGCTTCCTTCTCCCGACCGTCTCGGGCCTCTTCTCGGTGGTCCCTCTCCACATCACCCGGTCGTTGAGCCCAGCCTCTTGCCGGGACGCACTCGTCCTCGCCCGCGTGAGTCCCATCCGAGTCTCCACGCTCGTCAGCCCTGGGTCCTCCCCCACCCCGCCCGTCAGCTTCTCTCCCTTAGCCCTATCTTCTCCCTCGCAGAGCCCTCTATCCAGGCCCCGTCCCTCCTTTCTCTTCTAATACTCTTTCCCCCTCACCGGCAGCCACCCTCTCCCTAGAGCGCCCCTTCCCCTAACTCACTGGGCCTCGCCGCTCGGCCTCTGTCGCAACAGAGCTGTTCCTTGGGCTCCTCCGCGTGCGGCCGGCTCACCAGCCAATCACGGCCTCGGGTGACTGTCGGCGCGCCGTCGCGCGGCCTCCTGGGAAATGTAGTCCTCAAGTCGCAGCGGCCAAGAGTGAGACCCACCTTGAGGACTACCATGTATCCCAGGGACCTCGCGGGGCCCCGTGACGCCATCAGGATGAGCGAGGCTCGGAGAGGGGTGGGATTAGAGTCCAAGAGCTCTCTGCTAGTGGGCCCGCTTCGGGCGCTGGAAACTGCAAATACCAGATTGCTCATCGGATAAGCTGGCTGAGCTTTCCAGGCTTTACCTCACCTCTCGAAAATCGATTGAGCTGTTGTGGAGTTACCGAGTTCTTAGAGACCCCTAACCGACTCAGGCAACAGGGCGTGCGACTACACTTCCCAGCTTGCCTCAGGGGGAGTAGGTCGAAACAATGGGAGAGGAAAGGTGGGAGGTGAGGGGAGAAGGAGGAACAGAAGGAAGAGGGCGATGGGCAGGGGTCCCAGAAAGCGGGGCATCACTGCGAAGATGTTGCCAACAGAATTCCTTCACGAAAGAAAGCGCCTTCGTTTTATGAAACCGTAATTTTAGAGGCTGATTCATTATAAAACTTTTAGAAGGTGCCAGTCGTTGTTTTGGAACCTCGGCCGCTTAGCCTACCCACTCCAGAATTGTTAGGGTCCCACTAAAGCCATGCAAGTTTGGTGGAAAGAGCCCTGAGATAAGGCCCCTTGACCAAGCTTTCGTTTTATTATCAGTTAGCCAAGCTACTGGGCCCGTTACTTTCCCTTTGAGTCTCACTGTTTAAAATCTCTCACATGACAAAAATTTGGGGCTGGATGGTTTAAAAATAAATACAATCTCTCACAGACTTCGCATTACCTACATTGTAAATTCCAAATGTGTAGCCTCAAGTACAAGGCAGGCCTTTCGTGATCTTTGTTACTTCTCCAGGCTCCTGTGCAGCGGGAGCCTCACCATCAGTGACACGTGGGGAAGCAAAGGGAGCTTTTGCTCCCTGTAAGCGTATTCTCCAAATGCGGCACCTTTTCGCCCACGGTCCATGATTCAAGAAATAAGAACTAGTTTTTCTTCTCAAACTTAATACTTCAGTAGAACTTAACTACTTATATAGTTCAGAGATTAATCATGCTATTTTACATCCGCTTGCCTTTGAACATATATTTTTCTAGAATATCCTCCACAATGAAGTGCCTACTATCTGTTAGGCTCAGATATATGTGCTGGAGTTGCAATGGTGAAAAGTCACTCCCTGACCGCAAGGAGTTCATAATGAAGAAGGAACATATGACAAGTAGACAGGCTGGGTGTGGTGGCTCTTTCCTATAATCCAAGCACTTTGGGAGGCCATGGTGAGAGGATCATTTGAGCCCAAGAGTTCAAGGCTGCAGTAATCTATAATCAAACCACTGTACTCCAGACTGGATGACAGAACTAGACCCTGTCTCAAAAACAAACAAAACAAAACAAACCAGACATTGACACTATGACATTAAGTACCCTAAAAGAAGTGACTTATGTTGCTGCTGTAACCACACATTTTTGTTGGTTCTCTGTAACCAACATTTACAATGTGGAATACAGTCATGAGCTGGGCGTGGTGACTCATGACTGTATTCCCAGTGTGCTGCTGGCGTATCTAGGTGGAGACCTCACTTGGCATAGCATAATTAAGAGCATAAACCCAGTTCTACCCTTCATTGTGTGGCCTTGAGCAAAGTACATGTTCTCTGTAAAATGGGAATGATAGTACAGTTAAATGACTGTAAAGCCCTTCTGTATGAAGCAAAGTAGTTATTTATGATTGTGGATCATATAGAAATCACTCATTTGGGCCGGGTACGGTGGCTTACGCCTGTAATTCCAGTACTTTGGGAGGCCCAGGCGCGTGGATCCCTTGAGCTCAGGAGTTCAAGACCAGCCTTGGCAACATGGGAAAGCCCCATCTCTACAAAAAATACAAAAATTAGTCGAGTGTGGTAGCGCACACCTGTGGTCCCAGCTACCCAGAAGGTCAAGGCTGCAGCAAGCCCAGATCAAACCACTGCACTCCAACCTGGGTGACAGAGCAAGATTCTGTCTGAAAAAACAAAATACAACAACAAAAAAAAACACAGAGTCAAGCGCCTGTGCTTCCTAGGAATGATAATGCCTCTCCTTCCCCAGCCTCATTTTAAAAATGAGAACAATGTTTATTATGCTCTTTCATTTACGCCATCACATTAAATTCCCCCAACAACCTCTGAGGTGAGTATTATTACCATTTTACAGATTGGGAAACTAAGGTGACAAGCAGCTCTGTTGCCCAGGCTGGAGTGCAGTGGCGCAATCATGGCTAACTGAAACCTTGACCTCCTGGGCTCAAGCGATCCTCCCACCTTGGCCTCTCAAGTAGCTGGGACTACAGGCAAACACCACTATGCCCGGCTAATTTTTGTGTTTTTTGCCTAAATGAGGTTTTTCCACGTTGCCCAGGCTAGTCTGGAACTCCTGAGTTCAAATGATCTCCCAAAGTGCTAGGATTACAGTCCCAGGCATGAGCCACTGAACCCAGCTACAATTTTTAAATTTTGTGTAGAGATGGCATCTTCCTATGCTGCCCAGGCTGGTCTCAAACTCCTGGGCACAAGAAATCCTCCTGCCTTGACCTCCTGAAGTACTGGTATTACAGGTGTAAGCCACTGTCCCTCTCCCCGCCAACTCCACCCCGGGATTAGATAGAGAAAAGAACTCAGGATGAGGGGAGAAGAAATAGGGAAAGAGAAATGGGAAAATGGGGTAGAAAAGGAGGTGAGTAAAGAGAGAGGAGAAAAGGACTGGCTAAATTTGAGAAAATCACAGGAGGTCAGTGCTGGAAGCAAGAACATTTGGCTTAGACTCTGTTTAAATTATGAAGAAACTAAGCCACAAGGAAGGAATTATCTCTTGGAGAATTACCTACGAACTTAGTAACTGAAAAGGCTCTGGATCTGCACTGTTCAATACAGTAGCCTGCAGCCATATGTAGCTATGGAGCGCTTGAAATGTGGCTAGTCTGAATTGAGATTTGCTGTTAAGTGAAAAATACACACCAGAATTCAAAGATTCCATATGAAAAAAAGAATGTAAAGTATCTCATCAATAACTTTTCACATCAATTACATGTTGAAATGATTTGGCTATATCTAATAATACAAAATATTAAAATTAATTTCACCTATTTTTTTTTAACTCTAAAAAATGTGGTTACTAGCTGGATGCAGTGCCTCATGCCAGTAATCTCAGCACTTTGGGAGGCCAAAGCAGGTGGATCACCTGATGTCAGGAGTTCAAGACCAGCCTGGCTAACATGGTGAAACCCCGTTTCTAGTAAAAATACAACAAATTAGCCGGGCGTGGTGTCTCGCACCTGTAATCCTAGCTACTCAGGAGGCTGAGGCAGGAGAATCGCCTGAACCTGGGAGACGCAGGTTGCAGTGAGCCGAGATTGTGCCATTACACTCCAGCTTGGGCAACAAGAGTGAAACTGTCTCAAAAAAAAAAGATATTGGTTACTAAAAAATTTTAAACTACATATATGGCTCACATTTGTTTCTTACGCTAGATTTCTACTGGACAGCGTTAGTCTAGAAATCTTCTGACCTCGAGCTAGGTGTCTCTTTTTTTTTCCCAGAGTCTCTCCCAACAAGTCATTTACCACCTATCATGTGCCAGTTGATGAGGAAAGATTCAGCTGCAGTCTAAGGATGAGACTAAAACAGGGACAACAGGTGCTGGTGGGTAATGTATCAGTGAGTTCTATCTTAATACTCCTAGAATGGTGTATATAAGAAACATACAAGATATTCTTGAGTGGTTCTTAACTTTACCAGCCCCAGTGTTCCCTTTTAATCACTTTTTTTTTTTTTTTTTTTTTGAGGCAGAGTTTCACTCTTGTTGCCCAGGCTGGAGTGCAATGGCTCGATCTTGGCTCACCAATTCAAGCAATTCTTCTACCTCAGCCTCCCAAGTAGCTGGGATTACAGGTATGTGCCACCATGCCCGGCTAATTTTTTGTATTTTTTTGTAGAGACCGGGTTTCTCCATGTTGGTCAGGCTAGTCTCAAACTCCCGACCTCAGGTGATCTGCCCGCCTGGGCCTCCCAAAGTGCTGGGATTACAGGCATGAGTCACTGTGCCTGGCCTTAATAACATTTTTATAACTCCCCGTTTACTATTTTGAAATGAAGTTCATAGATGATATAGCCTAACTACATACATAATTTCAAAACAATGATAGTGTCTGAACCATAACAGAAGAAAGAAATAAAAGGAAACCCTTTATAATAAGATAACAATTTATTTCAGTATGCTAGAAAGCATAATTAGTCAGATGCTTGTATTTATGCACAGGAGCACCTTGAATGTGACAGTGCAAATGCAGACTGAATGCCATGAATAACACTGTTATCAGTAACACCGTTCTCCAAAATGGTGAGTAACTCCTAGGACATTCCTGAATACATCAAAGTATAATCTTCCTTCTGTTAACATGGTGGTTACATTCCTTAAAAATTCAGCACGTTTCACACCCCTACAAGATTACTTTGTTTTTTGTATATAAGACACAGGCAGCCAGGCTTGGTGGCTCATGCCTGTAATCCCAGCACTTTGGGAGGCCGAGGTGGGTGGATCACAAGGTCAAGAGTTCAAGACCAGCCTGGCCAACATGGTAAAACACCATCTCTACTAAAAATACAAAAATTAGGCGGGCGTGGTGGCGGGTGCCTGTAATCCCAGCTACTCAGGACACTGAGGCAGAGAACTGCTTGAACCTGGGAGGCGGAGGTTGCAGTTAGCCGAGATTGCACCACTGCACTCTAGCCTGGGCGACAGAGCGAGACTCTGTCTAAAAAAACAAAAGACACAGGCACATCAGATGATTATAGTCAGTTTTGTTTTGTTTTGTTTTGAATCTATATAAATGTTCAGTAGGACATGAGAAAGCTGTGTGGGATCAGCACAGTTTTCTTTTCTTTTAGTAGAGACAAGGTTTCACCATGTTGGCCAGGCTGGGCTTGAACCCCTGACCTCAGGTGATCCACCCGCCTTGGCCTCCCAAAGTGCTGGGATTACAGGTGTGAGCCACTGCGCCGGCCTAGGACAGTTTTCTTGTGTGATACCATCTTGCAATGTGCAAGACATGGAGCCTCCTTGGCCCCTCTCTCCCAATCATTTGATAACAAAAGTGCCCCGTACATCTGCAAATTGCTCCTTAGGGAGGGTGCCATTCTGGTTGGGCAACCACTGTGGTCGTCTGAAGGCCCTTCCTGTTCCCTGCCCCCAAGACTTACCTTGGGCTGTTCTCCCCGCACTAGGGCTCTAAGATGCCCTGGGCCTTCCCAGTCTTCTCTAAGCCAATGTTTCCTCTCTCAGGACATTCTAGTGCTCTTTGCCTGGAAAACTGTCCACTTCATGTCTGGATGACTCTTCCTGAACCTTTGGATCTCAGCATTGCCAAATTCCTAATCTAATTTAAAACTGTTTAGTTTTTCCACAGGACTCTGTGCTTTTCTGCAATGGATTGGGATTTCTACCCGTTTTATTCTTGCTATGTCAGTGTGTTTATTGCCTGTCTCCCTCAACTCTCAGTTTCCTGAGAGCAGGGACCATGCCCATCTCGTCCACCATTTATTTCCCCAGCGCTCACGAAGATGCCCGGATCTTAGCTTCCTTAGATGGACGTACGTGTCTGGCAAACAACAAATACTTCTTAGGTAACTGAAAGGCTGATGGGATTCCCCAGCCAACTGGGAGAAGCACACTCCCGAGGGTGGGAGCATGTTTTTTTCCAGGGCAGACGGGGTTCAGCCAAAGCTACGGGGCACCTTTGGTCCAGTCGGGATTTGCCGGGATTTGCGTCTGTGGGGGCGCACGCGTCTTTCCGGTGGGCGGCGGGTTGGGGCCCGGCAGCCGGGATTCCAGTCGAGGCTGAGCGCGGTGCGCAGAAGCTGTGGGAGCGACCATAGAGAGCGCGTGCGCGGGCGGAGCGAGCGGCCGGATGCGGTCACCATAGAGACAGGTGACTGACAGGCAGCGGAAGAGGAAGCTGCGGGCCGGGGCTGTGAGGTGGCAGCGGCTGCAGCGGCGGAGCCGGCGCCTCAGCGGGCACTGGGGTTTGTTCCCCCTTCCCCGTCCCTGCTCCCTGCCAGGCGCGTGCGGGACGCCGCTCTTGGTCCCCACGCCCCCGCCCCGCCCCGCCCCGTCCCTGGACGCCGAGAGCCCCCGGCCGCCGTTTATCCGGCGTCCACTGGTCCCCGGCCCTGAAACCCGGGCCTCCTCCCCGTGGGGCTTGGGGCGTCCCTCTTGGTCCTGCGCTCGCTGCCTCGGTGCTACCTCTGGCGCTGCCTCTGCTCCCGCCGACGGGCTTGAGAGCGAGGTCTGTACCTCAGTCTCCCAGCCGCGACTTCCGATCCCGGCTCGCAGAACGATCCGAGCTGGACTCCCGAGCCCCCTTCTCAGCAGCCTGGTGACGTGGCTAGTTTATTTCTGTGTTGAAACGAACGGCGAGGACTTGCGTCGGGCCTTCGTTCTAGGGCTAGACTTGGTCTCTGATCACGAGAGGTAGAGCAGGGGCGCCGGGCCCCCGGCAGCGATCCTGTCGGAAGCCGGCTGCGCTTCTGTTTGTGTTCTCAAAATCCTGGCATTGTCTCTAGCTGCTGCTTGTCCTCTCTGTTTGCTTTTGGTTTGTTTCGTTTGGCCTCTGGGGCCCTGGTAAAACCAGGCACCGAATTGCTCGCATACAGCAAGAGTTCCAGTCCCTGCCTGCTGTCTCCTCTCAGCAGCTGGGGTTCCGAGGAGAATGCTCTGCAAGATGGCTCCATCGGCCATGGCGCTCCTGAGAGGCTGTCAGTGCTGAGTCACCGATCCGTCTGGCTCATTCGGGTGGGCAGAACTTGTGTGTGCCATGCGAGTGGCTCCTGGCCGCTCCTGAGTGGGAGGCGGGGTTTCTGTAGCCATTGCGTCTCCTCAGGCGGGGAGCAGAGTAGAAAGAGGCTCTGGCCCCTTCCCTTGTGCCCGCCGAGCCCGCTGCGGTGGCTCAGCAGCCCCGTCAGTAGCCTGCCTGAGGACCCGTGCCAGAGCCAGGCATTCTTCAGGAAAGGCCCACTGAGGCCGGCTCCGGCTCCTCTGGTTGGGGGCTGTTGTTTTTGATGGATCGTGTGCTTTTCCCTAACCTCTTATTGCTTGCTGTCATCTGTTGACTTAGGCCCAGTCTGCAGATGTGTATAGTACTCCTTTTTGGGTTAGCTTTGGCGGTATTTAGTTTTACTTCCTCCTCTTTCTACTGGAAGACAGACCATAGTCCCAGTGTGAGTGAAACTGATTGTTAGGTGTATTGCCGTGTGGGCTGGGGGGTTAGATCCACACCTTCACAGTTGAAGACCAGGCAGAGGGAGTTGTGAAGACAGGACAGTCGATCTTCTTGGGGATGCTGGGCCTGGAAGCCAGTGTGCCTTGGTCTGTTGTTGGCCTCATGGACCCCAGGTTCCCTGGTTAAAACTTCAGGCCTACTGCTGGCCTGGTGCCCATCAATCCATTGATCCTTGAGGTTGTGCCCCGTGGGGCACCCACATGGCAGGGCCTACCACCATGCGACTGAGCTCCCTGTTGGCTCTGCTGCGGCCAGCGCTTCCCCTCATCCTAGGGCTGTCTCTGGGGTGCAGCCTGAGTCTCCTGCGGGTTTCCTGGATCCAGGGGGAGGGAGAAGATCCCTGTGTGGAGGCTGTAGGGGAGCGAGGAGGGCCACAGAATCCAGATTCGAGAGCTCGGCTAGACCAAAGTGATGAAGACTTCAAACCCCGGATCGTCCCCTACTACAGGGACCCCAACAAGCCCTACAAGAAGGTGCTCAGGTGAGAGCTACATGTGTGCATAGTCCCCAGACACTGGCCCTGTTTTGCGCTGGTGTAAATTCTTGCCTCTGCCTTTCTATTGGCAATTGGTGTCAGGTGACTTGGAGCAATTCTGTCTTATTTTCCATTATGGTTTTTCTTGTTTTTTCCCTCCTTCTCAGATCTTAGAAAGTCTCTCTTTGGTGTTAAATTAGGGTTAGATGTTCTTGAACAGAGTTGGAATTGCATCTAACCCATCTAATCTATTCTTAGTAAACTCCCTCCCCTCCCAAATCAATTCCAGTGTCAGCTACTTAGTGGATACTCAGTTCAGAACCTAATTAATACTGACAAGGAAGGCAGTTTCTCCCTTCTCAGCCCCAACTCACTCACTCCTAGAGAGGGATGTATATACTGAATAAGCTGGGTTCCTGAAGATGAGGGAGTTGACCCCTGGCACACTGGTCTCTCCACAGGACTCGATACATCCAGACAGAGCTGGGCTCCCGCGAGCGGTTGCTGGTGGCTGTCCTGACCTCCCGAGCTACACTGTCCACTTTGGCTGTGGCCGTGAACCGTACAGTAGCCCATCACTTCCCTCGGTTACTCTACTTCACTGGGCAGCGGGGAGCCCGGGCTCCGGCAGGGATGCAGGTGGTGTCTCATGGGGATGAGCGGCCAGCCTGGCTCATGTCAGAGACCCTGCGCCACCTTCACACACACTTTGGGGCCGACTACGACTGGTTCTTCATCATGCAGGATGACACATATGTGCAGGCCCCCCGCCTGGCAGCCCTTGCTGGCCACCTCAGCATCAACCAAGACCTGTACTTAGGCCGGGCAGAGGAGTTCATTGGTGCAGGCGAGCAGGCCCGGTACTGTCATGGGGGCTTTGGCTACCTGTTGTCACGGAGTCTCCTGCTTCGTCTGCGGCCACATCTGGATGGCTGCCGAGGAGATATTCTCAGTGCCCGTCCTGACGAGTGGCTTGGACGCTGCCTCATTGACTCTCTGGGCGTCGGCTGTGTCTCACAGCACCAGGTGACAGCTCTTTCAAGTCAGTCCCAGTCCCTGATAAGCTAGTGGGGGATGAGTGATTGGCCTTCCTTCCAGCAGCACCTTGGAGGCCATTGTTCACCCTTCCTGACCTCTGGCCACCCCCTGGACCCTCAGTTGCTCACTTTTGGCAATCTGAGAACCTAGGCCTATCAAAAGTGGTATCTTGTTAGGGACCCCTAAGCAAGACCAAAGGGTGCTCTTACTTACCGCCCCCTTGCCCTCCACACCTTCCCCAACATGGCAGTGTGGGCATGTCTTAGAGATGACCACTCCTCAGAGAAGTGAGGTGATCACTTCCAGCCCAGAGAGCTTCCCTGTTTGTTGTCCTGGAGAAGAGTGGAAGAGCCCAGAGGTGGCACATCCTCTCAAACCAAATTATTGGGAAGATTTTCTAGCTTGTGGCTTTCATTCCCTTGAGGAACAACGGGATTCTTTGAGGGGAGGAGAGTATCCTTGTTATTATTTTTAAAACTTTATTTCTGTGACTGCTCCTTGCAGAGTAGGGCTAGCCCGTAAGGAGCGCGCTGAGAGTAGCCGAGAGTGTCCTTAGTGCCTGCTTGCTTTCTACTTTCCAAAATGTGGGCAGTGAAGGAACCGGGGTTAAGGGAGGTGGTGGAAAGAGTGCCTCCTCTGTCCTCTGTTCTAACACAGCAGTGCTAACAGACTGTGAATGCTGAGTATGGTTAAGGGTGGTTTGGGACTGGCAGCTCTTGTGTGTGGAATTGATTGGTCTGATTGGTCCCTCTAGGGGCAGCAGTATCGCTCATTTGAACTGGCCAAAAATAGGGACCCTGAGAAGGAGGGGAGCTCGGCTTTCCTGAGTGCCTTCGCCGTGCACCCTGTCTCCGAAGGTACCCTCATGTACCGACTCCACAAACGCTTCAGCGCTCTGGAGTTGGAGCGGGCTTACAGTGAAATAGAACAACTGCAGGTGAGCTGAAGAGGAGCAGGTGGGCAGAGGACCGCGGTCAGAGGGTCAGAGAGAGCCTGAGATGTCCAGGCGTACAATGAGTGAGCCGCTGGCAGTAGGGCTGGGTTAGGGTCTGTATAATGGCAGGGCAGGAAAAGGCTGATCATACTTAAATTTAAAACAACTACAGGGATAAAGGTCATTGGGGGTCCAAAGCAATCATAAGGTAAGCTCCCAGGACAACTTGAATGCAGCTAAAGGGGTTTGTAAGTAAACTCTGAGGATCAAGAAACTCTGCACAGTATTCAGACTGAATAGTTTTAGCTCCTCCTTAGTGCCTGTCCGCTGAGGAGGCAAAAATTCTGGTTTCTGAACTTCTGGAAGTGTCCCAAGAAAGCCCAAGGGTAGAAGGTAGAAGAATTCTTAAGTTGAATGTTGGGGTTTGCAGAAGTGGAGTATAGATGAAAACAAGGGTTGATTATGAAGAGGACGCAGGTCCTTTGGGTATGGAAGAGAAAGGCTGTTGAGCTTCTATTTAAAGATAATTTTACCTGCGCAAAAGCACGCTTTCCACTTCTTTCTCATGGCAGTTGTGTAAGACGAGTATGATTCCTATTCCATCTGCATTGTGGAGGTGAAGAGTAACATACAGGGGATTTGGTGATTAGCAAGGGACCCCTCACTAAGTGTTGATGGAGTTAGGACAGAGCTCAGCTGTTTGAATCTCAGAGCCCAGGCAACTGGAGCTGGGTAGGGTCCTGGAGCTGGCACTAACGTGAGGCACATTCCCTCCAACCCAGGCTCAGATCCGGAACCTGACGGTGCTGACCCCCGAAGGGGAGGCAGGGCTGAGCTGGCCCGTTGGGCTCCCTGCTCCTTTCACACCACACTCTCGCTTTGAGGTGCTGGGCTGGGACTACTTCACAGAGCAGCACACCTTCTCCTGTGCAGATGGGGCTCCGAAATGCCCACTACAGGGGGCCAGCAGGGCAGACGTAGGCGATGCGTTGGAGACTGCCCTGGAGCAGCTCAATCGGCGCTATCAGCCCCGTCTGCGCTTCCAAAAGCAGCGGCTGCTCAACGGCTACCGGCGCTTCGACCCGGCACGGGGTATGGAGTACACCCTGGACCTGCTATTGGAATGTGTGACTCAGCGTGGGCACCGGCGGGCCCTGGCCCGCAGGGTCAGCCTGCTGCGGCCACTGAGCCGGGTGGAAATCCTCCCCATGCCCTATGTCACTGAGGCCACCCGAGTGCAGCTGGTACTACCGCTCCTGGTGGCTGAAGTTGCTGCAGCCCCGGCTTTCCTTGAGGCCTTTGCAGCCAATGTCCTGGAGCCACGAGAACATGCGTTGCTCACCCTGTTGCTGGTCTATGGGCCACGAGAAGGTGGCCGTGGAGCTCCAGACCCATTTCTTGGGGTGAAGGCTGCAGCTGCTGAGTTAGAGCGACGGTACCCCGGGACGAGGCTGGCCTGGCTCGCCGTGCGAGCAGAGGCCCCTTCCCAGGTGCGACTCATGGACATAGTCTCAAAGAAGCACCCCGTGGACACTCTCTTCTTCCTCACCACTGTGTGGACCAGGCCTGGGCCCGAAGTCCTCAACCGCTGTCGCATGAATGCCATCTCTGGCTGGCAGGCCTTCTTTCCAGTCCATTTCCAGGAGTTCAATCCTGCCCTGTCACCACAGAGATCACCCCCGGGGCCTCCGGGGGCTGGCCCTGACCCTCCCTCCCCTCCTGGTGCTGACCCTTCCCGGGGGGCTCCTACAGGGGGCAGATTTGACCGGCAGGCTTCTGCGGAGGGCTGCTTCTACAACGCTGACTACCTGGCGGCCCGAGCCAGGCTGGCAAGTGAACTGGCAGGCCAGGAAGAGGAGGAAGCCCTGGAGGGGCTGGAGGTGATGGATGTTTTCCTCCGGTTCTCAGGGCTCCACCTCTTTCGAGCCGTAGAGCCAGGGCTGGTGCAGAAGTTCTCCCTGCGGGACTGCAGCCCACGGCTCAGCGAGGAACTCTACCACCGCTGCCGCCTCAGCAACCTGGAGGGGCTGGGGGGCCGTGCCCAGCTGGCCATGGCTCTCTTTGAGCAGGAGCAGGCCAACAGCACTTAGCTCCCCTCAGGGCCCTAACCTCCTCAGCTTTGCTTGCCCCAGCCCCAGGAAGGGCAAGGCAAGGTGGTCCACAGATAGCTTGTTGCTGTATTTTTAAAGTATGAAAATGTTATTAAACGTGTCTTCTGCTAAACTGTTTTTAGATCTAGGGAAAATTGAGTAAGAAGGATCCAAGGGAAGGGTGTGGGGAGTTTGTCCAGAGGGACCCACTGCCTCCCCACCCACCTTCCTTCCTCCTTCCCTCCCCAGTTTCCAATGACCACATGGCTGCTGTCAGATGAATAACTTTTAATCCAGCCCCGCACCCCAAAGCGGCAGAGGAGTGATGCCAGAGCTCGGGGCGGAGCGCTGGAGCTCTGGGTGCGGCCAGAAGGTCCGTCGTCCTGCTTATTCCCGGGCTCCTAGGTGTTGCGCACAACCAGTGACTGCTCCAGCTCCTGCCTGCGCTGCTGGATCTTTAGAGGAAGTGAGAGCAGGAGCAGGTGTCAGTGTTCCTGGTGAGTGATCAGGACCACCCCACCTCCTGACGCTGCCCACCCTGGAAGAGCATCTGGGAGCAGGGGGGCTGCTGCATGGTCAGGCGTTGTGGTGAAGCTTTACTGTGGGGAGCTTCGAGGGCTGCCCACAAGCTGAACAGGGAGGTTTCTCTTGGAGTTGAGGAGGGGGAAGCCTCAGGGCAAGGGACCCTCCATACCTTGCAGTAGAAGTAGCGACTGACGGCCTCCTGGGACCAGGGCTGGTGGTAGAACTCAGCCCGGCGCTCCTCTTCGGGGTTGCCAGCTACATCTGTCATCACCTGGGAGGGAGCATGGGGTCAGCCCTGGGCCCCGAATCCCCTCACCTGCCCTGGAGTACATTTACTCTTTCTCCTGATGTGCTTGTCTTCTACTCCAGTACTCCCTGAGTCTCCCTCTCACCTTGAGGTCCCGGCTCTGGGAGCGGAGCAGGTCTTGGACATAGCCTTTGGGGTCTCTGGAGAAGCTTAGCATGAAGTCCCTCTGGATCTTGAGCTGATTTATGGACTCAATCGTCTCATGGATCTGCAGGTAGAAAGATAGATGCTTTCCACCTGGCTGTGGTGATGTGGGAGAGGAGGGGAAAAGGAGGTGGGTGGGAATGGGAGGGAGAGGGGTTTTCTCCGGTGAAAGACAACCCCTCAGAGCCCCTGATTCCTCTGAAGTCCCACGGGAGGAGGGGATGGGTAGAACTAAATTTGGAATAAGGTTCAACTCCAAGCAGCATGAAAGGGCCATGTGTGCCCCACTGGCCCACACTCTGGTGGCTTCTTTTTCTTTTCCTTTTTTAACCCAGACTGCTCATCTGCAACCACACCCTGGTCTCAGAAAAGTCTGCTTTATCATCTCTGGGTTAATGTCCCACTCCGGCTCTGGGCTTGGGCCCCACCTTACTGTCCAGAGCACTGATCTCCTGCTGGTTGGCTGTGGACAGGAGGAAGCTGCTCATCTGCCCCTTTAATGGCTCCTCCACCTCCACATCAATGTCATAGCATGCCGTCTTCTTCTGGTCTGAAGGGTCCACGCTGCCAGGGAAGTGCAGCCCTTGGTGTTCAGGATGCCCCCATAGAGGCCCCAGGGCCCCGGGGTGGGGGCAGCTCCAACAGGGAGGGCGAAAATATGGGAGTGGGAGGAGAGGGAGGGGCAGGGAAGGCAGGAATGAGATCATTCCCTGGTCTGAGAAGCAAGCTGGGGCCACCTCACCTGATGACATGGTTGATGACAATTGGGTCAGGAGGCAGTAGCAGGGCTGTGAGGCGCTGGGGAATCTCAGAAAACTTCAGCCGGGGACAATCAAAAATCTAGCAAGACAGTTGGGGAGAGAGAGATCACTCTTCTCTTCTTGAGATCATCACGCAGTTGTAGATCCTTTCGTTGTAGAAAGGCCTGAAGAAGCTGAGAGCAAGTCTGATTCCTCAGTGCACATGGGGATGGGATTGGGGTGGGCCCGTCTGGTGGTGGAGCCACTGGCACGGCTGACAAGGCCCGGGGTGGGTCCATGTGGGGCAGGTTGAGAGTGCGGGCCCTAGGTCAGCCTATGTGTCGGTCCTGCCTCTCCGATCACTATGCAACCGTGAGCAAGCTGCCACCTCGGGCCTCGGTGTCTTCATCTCGAGTGGGGATGAAAATAATACCTATCTCAGGGCTGTCGTGAGAAGTCAGCGAACTAATACACATAAAGTGCTTGGGACAGTGCCTGGCACATGGTAAGTGCCCAATAAATATCGACTGCTGTTTTACTCCTCAGGTCTATCTGCCGTATTTATTTTTAAATGCATTAATAAGAATACTCTCTGTTTTGGTGGAATTTCGCTAAGTCACTTTTGCAGCAATTTGATCTTCCCTAACCGCCCAGGAGAGTAGATGGGGCAGGTATTGTCACTCCACTTCAAAGATAAGGAAACAAGGTTCAGAATTGCTGAGTCACTTACCCAGAGTCCAGACTCAGGACTAGAACCTGGGGATCCTAACTCCAAGTGCCAAGAATATTACATTCCAGAAAGCAGTTGGCTTTGTAGGGTTCCAGGTCTTCCTAACTTGGGGGGGCTAAAATGGATTGGCTGCAGCACAGAGCTAATCCACGGTCGGGCCTGAACTAGAATCCTGGTCAGTCTCTTGGCTCCAAGACCATGACTCTGTACTGCTTCTGCTACTCAGGAATCTAGAAGGGAGGGTGGCAGTTACCTTGGTAGAGGTACTTCCCCTGCTGGAGAACTCTGCCTGCTCCCCAGATCCCTGGGTTCAGGAGAGAGGTTACCTGCTGGAAATACTTGTCCCCATTGATGTATTCCTTATCATGGGAGTCCTGCAGCCTGTTGGTCTTCACATACTGCCACAGGGCCTGGACGATGGCTGAGCGGCTCTGTGTGTGCAACCCCAGCAGCCGTGCTAGGCGGGGATCCAGTTTGAACTGGGGAGGCTGGGAAAAGGGGACTGTGAAAGTTAGATCAAAGGGAGAGAATGGAAGGAGCCCAGGGCCAGGCCATTCAGGACTAGGGGGATGTGTTAATTGAGGGAAGGACAGGGTTGGGAGGGGAAGGAGGTCTCTCAAGATGGACCACTTTGGGACCTAGGCCTGCCCTGAGGGCCTCATGTGACATGTGCGGGGCAGCGTGGCAGGTGCAGACCTGGTAGTCCAGCATGAGGAGCAGCGTGCAGCGCACACTCAGGTCCCCCGGCCGTTTCACCTGGAAGCCGTCCGTCTCCTGGGTCGTGGGTGTCCGATGCCACTGTCCAGGAGAGAAGAGCTGGGTCACCCAAAGGCCCATCTGGAGTGGTGGGGCCCAGGACTCTAGGGTGGTCCCTGACCCAAATCTGGGCTGATTCTTCAGGGATTCTGGCCTGTGGGAGGGTGGCAGTTCAAGGGCAGAGGGGATCTTGGTCTTACCTCAACGAGGTGGTTGTCAGGGCCATAAAGATCTTTGTCCAGCTCGATGACCAAACTCTTGAAGAAAGAAGAGAACTTCCGCTTCTGTTTGCTGGGCTGTGGGAGAGAAACAGGGACCGTGGATGCAGAACAGGGACTGGAGGGCAGAAGAAGGCCAAGTTGGCAGCAAACAGGGCAGCGGGCTTAGATGAAATCCTCTGTACCCGGAATGTCTCTAGACCTACCCTGACCTGGCCTGGGCTGACTCTCTAGCCCTTAGTGCAGACACCTAGTTCTGTTCTCAGTGCAGCCCATGCCCACCCTAGGACACCTGGAGAGACCTGGGCCGGGACGTACATCATCCAGGAGCTTCCCCTCTACCCGCAGCTCCCAGGAGGCAATGCTGCCATCGGAATCCTCAGCATCAGGCTTCGCAGGGTTAAAAGTGTTGGAGATATAAAGACGCAGCTTCCGTTTTTGCTGTGGAAATAAGAGTGTAGAATCAAGCGAATGCTGTGTGCTCCCACCCCGACCACCTTGCTTCCCCATCCTGGGCACACGACTCAGAGTCCCCTTTCTACCCCCAAACTAAGGCACCTTCATGGGCCTCTTCAGAGCCTCCTGAATGTCCACCCGCTTCCTCATGATGGTTTGATCCAGTTTCCTCTCAAACGCTAAGAGGTCCATGTAAGCCTGGGACTCGGGGACCAGCTCCCGAATCTGGAGAAGGAAGAACAGGGCAGGAGTCAGACGCTTAAGTCCAGGGTTGCACCATGGAATGTATGCATGTTGTGCGATCCTAGGGTACAAAAGATGTGGAGGGGAGCCATCCTGCTTCTGGGCATGGAGCTTTCACGGTGGGAACAGGACCTCTCTCCTCAGAATGCCATTATCTAGCAGTAGGGCCCTTGTGTATAGGGAAAACAATTGCTTCTCCCTTTAGGAAGAGGCATGCATTTCATCATCAGGAGAGGAGTAGTAACTGTGGAGCCCAGCAAGCACTAGCGTTTAGTGTCCTCCTCTTGTCATTTTCCACGTCATACACCCGCTGGGCTTCCCCTGGGCCCTGCAAAGTGCCTAGTAACGGCTCGGTCCCTGAGACAGTTGGACAGCAGTGTTTGCTTCTCTGCTGGCACCTCATTCAGTCCCTGCACCTGTCCCAACTGTGCTGTCCTCATACCCAGCTGGACCTGGGTCCCTTTAGGATGCCCAGGATCTCTGGCCACCTTCTATCACCATCATTCTGCCTGGCAGCCTCTGATCCCCTAGCCCTTGTTCCCTCCTGGGCCCACACCTTTAGGTCTTAGTACCACTTGGGTCCAATCCCCTGACCCTCAGCCCCGTGTTCTGGCCCCAGTGGCTCTGCTGCTTCCCTGCACCCCACTCCTTCCCTATGGCCTGGGGATCCTCACTTATTAATGAGCTTTTTAAAAACAAAAAGTGAAAGTGACTGTAATGCTGAAGCTCTGCTTCTGAGGGGGGAGGGGAGGCAGCTTGGGTTAGGGGAGGAGGACGGAGCAGCAAAGGGTGGGGGGTGGGCTGGGGGCTGCTGTGAAAGGCACTCACCCTTTGAGGGAGGATTTTGTCAGCCATCTTCCTCCTCTTGGCACTGTACATTTTTTAAAGAAAAAACCAGGTTACCATGGCGACAGATCTGGGAGTAACGAGGCCACCTGCTAAATTATCCCGACATCTCTGCCTGCCTGGCTGGGGTTCCCACAGCCTGCTTGTCTGCCCGCCCAAGGGCTATGATGGTTGTGTGTGGAACTGGTACTCGGTCCTCTCTCAGGACATAGGGGTGTCCCATCCGATATTCTCTGGCCTGGGAGCCCCTTCCACCCTGCCACATCCTTAGGGACAGAGAAATTTAGACTTAGGAGGGACTGGCGGGTGGGGGCGGTGCTTCCAAAAGATGGGAGCTGCAGAAGTGTTGGAGGAAAGGTGGGGATCAGGGAGGACAAAGGGGAGGGAAGCCAGGTTCTCAGGACCTCTTCTGCAAAGCAGGGGGTGCCCTGTCCAAAGGGGTCTAAGCTCAGAGGGGACAGAGATGACCTCCTTCCTATCCATGGAGCAGGAGGTGATGGTGTGAAGCTGGTGGGACTTGCATCCCGGTCAGCCACCCTGGGCTTGGAAGAGAGAACGCTGATGGGCAGGGGGTGCTCATGCCTGGGGCCTACCTGCCAACAGGGTGAGGGACACACTGCAGCCATAAGGACCCAGAAATGCATGGATGCTCTCCTGTGTGGGTATGACTTCAGGCTGGGGCCAAGTTGACTAGGCCTGTGGTAGTAGCAGCTGGGTGTGGGCTCTTTTTGACCCACTGCTGCTTCTGACTCCCCCAAAAAACCTTGGCGGGTCAAGAGATGAAAACGCAGCCTAGAGAATAGCTCCATACTGCCCCCGTGTGGTGTTTTCAACCACTGCCCCCTCACTCTGCAGAAATCGAAGGCTAACAAGCGATTTCATTAAAGGTCTGGTTTGTTTTAAACAGATTATCTATGTGTAACTCTCCATTTATACAAGATAAATCAGGGAATTACCATTTGCTGTACAGATGATGCGCTTTGCAAAATAATTCATCATGGGATTCCTGTAAGTGTGAATTTTCCCTGATGTGTAAAAAATACTTAATAATGAGATAAAATTGATATTACACCTTTTATGGAAATCCATCTGTTGTGCAAAAAAAGCATGTGTATTTGGCCAAATAATGAGACCCAGAGGAGCACTGCTGTTGCCAGGAGCCAGCAGGGGCTTTGAGGGTGTCACCGGGTGCTGGAGGAAAGCAAGGAAATGGGCTGGCCCTGGTGACTTGGGAGTAGACCTGGTCCAGAGTGCCTAAGAATTAAGAGTGGGACTGGGCATAGACCATCTACCCACCGGGCAAATCCCCAAGCTCCACCCCCATGGCCAGAGAGTCCCATTGAGAAAATCTGGAGTGGCTTTGAAACAGCCCGGGGGGCTGGCAGGAAGGCTCAGCGGAGAACCACACTTCGGGCAACACAGTCTTACAGCTCTGCCCTCAGTCCCATTGGAAGCCCCGCCCCCACCCCAAAGACTGAAGCATCACCCAGAACCTGATGGGTGGAGAGAGGGACTGAGCAGGTGACAAGGAGAAGGGTGAGGGGAGCGTGCAAGGAAGCGGTACTAGCTGCCGAGGGTCGCAGCCTGTCTCTGCTGTGGGCACACAAAAGAATCAGGCCGGTGCCCCCTAAGCCCACCTCCCCAGAGGGCATCCCACCCGGGAAGCCTCGCTCACTGCTAATCATTCTTCCTCGCCCCTTCCAATCCCCGCTACTCGCCCACCTGGTCCCTGCGGGTCCCCAGGGCCCGCCTCTGCACGCCCCCTTCGCGCCAGGCCCCCCACTCACCTGCGGCTCCGCGCGGGGGCGGTGGGCACTGGCTGGCCCTGGCTCTGTGCCTGGCTCTGCCCGGGCGGGGGCGCTGCTCGCTTGCGGGCGGGCTCCATGCCCGCGGGGGCCAGGCCGGGTCGCACAGCGGGGCTGCCCATGTACGGGGAGCCCGGGGGGCCCATGGGCGCCCCCTGGTGGGGCATCCGGGCTCCAGACGGCATCCCAGGGCGCTGGGGGTGGGGCGGGGGTGAAGCAGAAACGGGCGCCCGCGGGTCAGACCAGGGCCCCCGCTCCAGGCGCGGTAAGCCGGCGTCTCCCCTCCCCCCCCAAGACCCTCGGCTGGTGACCCTAAGCGCTGAGCGATGGGTGGGAGCGATGGGTAGGAGGGGCAGGGGCGCCGGAATCCGCGCGGCTCTGGCGGAGGGGCTTGGCGTCTGGCTGCAGTACGCTAACTGAAGCCAGGCAGCGCACAGGGCATTGCGAGCCTCGGGGCTGCGGAAGGTACCGCAAAAATGAATATGAATGGCGTCTTTCAACCTTTCAAAGATGTTCACATCCACATGCTGCTCTGCAAGACAGTCTCAGCAGGTCCATTCATCCCCGCTGGACGGATGAGGCCACTGTGGCTCTCCAGGAGAAAAACGACCTCGCCAAGGTCACCCAGCTCATCCTGGCCAGGGCAGCCCCTGAAGGGCCACCCCCGGGGACCTAGGGCCTGGCTCTCTGCGGGCTTGGTTGAGGTCGGGGACCCAGCTCCCTGCCCCAACTTCTGCTCCTCCTCCTGCCCCTCCTCCTCAGGCTCCACTTCTTGGGCGGTTCTGCCTGGCACTCACCAGCTCATCTCAGCCACTCTGCTCCCTGTATCCCTGCTTTTGACCCTTCGGTCCCAAACCCCACTCTCCTCGGCTGGCTCCAAGTCTCCACACCCAGGATCTTTGCTGATGAAGCTGCCCCCATAATTTGCTCCCAGGGTGAGGGCTGGAGGCAGGCAAGGGCAGCCTGCTGGGGTGTCCCAGACCCCGCCAGGATTCTGATTGGGAGGACGGGAGCTGCGTTAGAGGTGGGCTGCCCAGGGGCCCTGGGGTGGATCAGGGCAGTGACATTTCCATTCACGTTTCCCTTCCTGTCTGCCCAGGTCAGCAGCCCCCTCCTCCTCTTCCGTCCCCACCCCAGCCAGGTCAGGAGTCAGGGTTCAGAGGGGGCTGTGGAGACTGAGAGGAGGCGGCGCCTCCTCCCTTGCCACTACCCCTGGGTGGTCAGATGGGGTGTAAATGAGATGCAAATGCATCCAGCGAAGTGTTCCAAACCCCACTTGTCCAGACTCCAGAAGGGAGATGGGGAGGGCCAGAGAGAGTTTTGGGGGCTGTGAAACAGAACGAGTGGGGTGGGATGGGGACGGGGACCACGGAGCAGGAGGTAGATAAGGGAGCAGGGGATGCAGACCCTGAGCCTGTCAACACCGACATACCACCCACCTCACTCCCAGGTGCGAAGAGGTCCCCCACCCCCCAGCTTGCTGTTTCCCTTCCAATCGCCACCTCCCTCCTGGCCCTCCAGGCTCTGTGTCTAGCCCTAATGTCCTCCCACCCTTCATTAGCAGCTGTCTCTGCCTGTCTCTCCTGCAGTGAAACCTGCCTGTCCATGTGTCTGCTTCCCTCACCCCACCTGACCCTGTCACTCACGCCTTCAGGGTAGCGGCCCAGAATGGAGCCCAGGCCTGGCCACCAGCATAGGTGGGGCACTGGGGCTCACAGCCACCCAAGAACTGAAGCTCTAAGTTGACCAGATAAAAAAAAGTCCACGTATACAGCCTCTCCCCACTAGATGGGCCATTTTAAAGAGGCTCCCACCAGCAGCCAGGTTAGGACTGGTACCGCAGCTGGCTGACATGGACACCTTGGGAAGTTAGGCCCAGAGGTCCCTGGGGCTGGAGACCCCCTCTTCCTGTCAGCTGCTCTCCCCAGTTATCAAGGCCAGGGACACTGGCTCATCTGCTGAAGAGGCCTTGAGAGGGAGGCTTCCAGGCCTGAGAGCTGTCCTAGCCACCGGTTCCACCTCCACGAAAGGCCAAAATCCTAGGGACTCTGGCCTTACTGAGAAGGTGCCTTCCTTGGGGTCACAACCAAATTTGGCCATAGTAAACCCAACTGCTTCCTCTACACAGGGCCTCCACCCCCTCATCCATCCCAAGAGCCGCAGCCCCTGCCTCTCCCATTCCACACCCCTCCATACCCCTCCCAGCCGGGCCTACTGACTCAGCTGCAGCCTCCTGGGCTCCCACGTGCCTTTGCAGCCTGCCTGTGGCAGGACAGTACTCCCCTATCCCTTCAGTCTCTAGGCCTCACGTCCCCAACTCCAGCCCTTCCTTCACACCTTCGAGGAGTTTAGGACATCAGCTTCTGGTGGCTGAGTCCACCAAGGGGACCCTCAGAGTCCGTAACTTGGGGTAAGTCCCTAGAGCAGGCCTCTCCCCCACTCCGAGGCAGAAGCTCCAGAGCCCTCCCGCTGGGATGCAGAGGTGGCTCAGCCTGCGAGCTTCTCGCGACAGTGCCTCCAGGGTCACCTGCTCCTTGCTCTGGAGACACAAGCAGTGACACTGTCCCAACGGATGAAGAGACAGCCCAGCCCAGACTCTGCCGTGTCCCCATCCCCCACACCCTCCCCGAGGGCAGGGGCAACACCTGGGCCCACAAGGAAAAGAATGGAAGTCAACCTGTCCACTACAGCGAGGACCCCCCACTTGGGGGGTAGAGTCCTCAAGTCCCACCCCCACCCCTGACAAGAGCCATGCAAACGCCTCCCTTCCCCGCCTCGCGCCAGACCCGGCCGGCCGCCTGGCGACGTGTTCAGGTGCCAGGGCGCCGGCACGGTCCCGGGGCCGGGCCGTGGGCCGTGGCGCCCCCCACTAGAGGGGTGGGAGAGCGGGAGCGCCCTCCCGGCCCCTCCCGATCAGCCCTCCATTCAGCCCGAGCCAGCTCACTCGCCCTCCCCCGCTAACTTTCCCCCACTCACCACCCCATGGACCAGAAACTCAAAAAGTTTGCTTTTCGTGGCTTTGCGCGCCCCTCCGGCAACTTCGTCCGCGGCCATCGGGGTAGGCTCAGCGGCTCCTCTCACTCTCTCTCTCTCTTCCTCTTTCTTTCCCTTTTCTGCCTTTTTTTTTCCTCCAACTCTCCCCTCTGAGTCCTGCTGGGCTCTCTCACACTTCTACTCGAGCGGAGTGGGGAGGGGGCCCCTTCAGGGCTGCCCTGACGGCCCACGGCCCACGCCGCCGCCGCCCGCCCGCCGCCGCCGCCGCCGCCGCCGCCGCCGCCGCCGCGGCTGCCGCATTCCTGCACTGATAAGCCAGAAATAGTCCGGCGGCCCGGGGTCTGCCTGTTGACTCGGCGGGGACGGGGCCGCCTGCCTTTCCAAGCCCGCTGTCCAAACAGCGCAGATAAGCGGCGAGGCGCGCCGACCAGCCCGGCCGCGGGCGCTGGGCAGCTGCGCTGCAGCCCGAGGCCGCCGAGGGCCGCGGGAGGCGGCGCGGGGAGGGGACGCCAGGGGAGGCGGCGGGGGGTCGCCGGCCACCGGCTCTCGCCACAAATAGTTTCTCCGTCAGGGAATTCGCCGGCCGCGCCAGGCAGGGAACAGTGAGTTCCAACTTTCCCCCCAGCGGCTCCTGCTGCATTTCTGAGGCCCTTTCCCCAGAGACCTGGCAGGCCGAGCCGGGAAACATGGGCTAGCAGGAGTCGGGGAGCCCAGCCGCGAGGCCTCGCGCCTGCCCTGGGCCGGCGGCGGTGGGTGTGCCAGGGCGGCGGCGTGGCCCTGCGTCCACTGCTGTGTGTGCCCTTGTCTCGCACGCCGTGTGTGTCCGCGCCCTTTTGTGGCGTGGCTGCTCTGTGCGTGCAGACAGACGCCCTGTCTGTGTGCCTCCCTCCACGACAGCCTCCGTGCGCGCGCGCCTGCGTGTGTGGCAGGACGTGGCCTGTGCCTTTCAGCTCTGTGCGAGGCTATTTCTGGGTATGTGAGTCTTTGTTTGTCGCTCTGTGAGAAAGTGAGGGCAACAGGGGAAGTATTTCAGAAAGAAGGACAGGGATTGTGCTCATGAGAACAGGAAGAGAACGAATGTGGGGAATGGCGCGGCGCCAAGGGGGTGCTGGGGTGGGTGCGTGGAGGGAATGAGGCAAGCCGGGCTTGGTTTCCTTGGGGTGGGGGTGGGGGTGGAGTGGGGTTAGGGGACCCAGAGGAGTTGGGGCAGCTGGGCTAGGTATGGTGGGCCAGCCTCAAGACCGCAGAGAGAGGGGTCTTGAGGCTGGGGTATGGGGTAGGATGGCGAGGGAGCCCCAGAACGGGCGTGTGGAAGGAGCTGGCAGTCCCTGATGTGGAGGAGGGATACAGAAGGAGGAGGGGCAAATCCTGACATCCCCAGGCTGGGAGCCCTGGCCCTCCCCAGTCCCCCAAAGGCCACGCCCCTCTTTCCTCCTTCTCGGGGAGGAGCCCGTGGGCTTTGGGACAAGGAGCCTTGGGTCAAGTTTGTGCGTCGGGCTGGGGCCTCACTGAGACCAGGAGAGGGCAGGGCCATGCCTAGTGCCTAGGGCAGTTTGTTGAAACACTTATTTGAAGTTGGGCCCTGAAGACTGAAGAGTCCTGACCCTAAACCCTTCAGAATGCCTTTGCGCAGGGGGTCTTTTCTGCCCGCAGCCTGATTTCTGCCGGTCCTGGTGGTGCTCTGAGCTGTCACTTCATTTAGGTGCCCACTGTCAATCTGAAATGCCAGAGAGGGCATCTGGTCCAGGATGTCCCTCCACCACCCCTGGCTTAAAAGGAGACCTAGAGATTCCCTTGCTACCAAATCTCTCCCAGAGCTTTAGCCTAGACCACACACAAACACACACACACAGAGCCTGGGCCTGACAGGGTGGGGATGGGTGGGTGGGCTGCCTCTGTCTGCCATAGGTCATGAAGGCAGCTGCTGGGAACCTGGGGAGGTGATTTGCGCAGTCTGCCTGCTAACCTCCAAATCCCCGCTCACTCCCATTTCTTAGCCCCTGCCCCGGGATTCTTTTACCTGGAATGCCCTCTGCCTGTCCAAATCACACCTATCCTTTAAAGCTCAGCTCAGGCCCCAATTCCTCCAGGAAGCCTTCCCTGGTCCTACTTGTATGCATGGGTTTTTCTCTTCTCCAAATGCCCATTGCCATCTACCTAGCACCATGAATTGGCATTGGACTGGCCTGACGTACACTGTATTTTGTGGGCATTAGCTTTGGTTTCCCAAAGAGGCTAAGGCCCCTATAAGATCAGGAACTGATCTTTAACTCCCACTCTTCCTCCGTGCCTGGGCACAGGAACTCAACAATACCCAAGATACCCCATGCTTGCAAAGCTCAATGAGCCAATGGATGGAGCTGGTACTCTGCCATTTACCTGAAGGTGTGAGTTACCACGGGAACCCCCACCCACCCAGGTGCTTCTAGAAGGGTCGTGGGAAACCACAGGCCTTGGAGGTTCTGGGGGCTGAGGGTAGACACCTCTAGGCTTTGTTAAAGCTCAGTGCTCTTAACTGTTGGAGAGACGTTTTGGGAAAAGAAGACAGCAGAGGAGATGCTGGGCACTCCAACCTGGGCCGCTGGGAAGTTTGAGGGAGGGGCTGAGAGATGCAGGGCTTGGTCTTGGGGGAGGAGGTTGCAGAAGGTGGTTAGACCGGGAGCTATCGTGAGGCCCATATGGAGGAGCTGGTGAGCTTCACCCAAGTCCATACATAAGCCCCCTCCTGAGCCTCTCCTCTGGGAGGCATCCTTAAGTGTGCATAGACAATAGATACACCTGGCACACATACCCTCCCAACACACACACACCAGGCACACACACCAATGCGAGCGCCGAAAGGTCGAGGAAGCCACATGGCTCTGCACACACAGGCACACCTGGAGCACCTCCACATCCCGCGGCGGGCCCCATTCTCAAGGCAGGCCCAGACACATTTGCATACTGCTTTTAGGTGGGCGACGTGAGGAGCCTTCAGACCAGAAAGCAGGGGCGGCGCCAGTGTGGGGGCTCGGGCCAGGGCTCCCTCCTCACAAAGGCCAGGATCTCCAGTGGCTCAGCCCCAGAAGGGCACTCGGCGGTGCTACGCCGCCGAAGGCTCCAGCGGATGGGATGGAGGCCGGTGAAGAGCCCGGATTCCTCCCGGCGCAATAGGCCGCCCGCCGCGCTTGGGGCAGGCCGTGCGACTGTCGGGGGCGAGGACTGCCGCCCGGCGCCCGGAGCCGGAGTCCCCCCTGCCGTCCCCCCATCGCTCCTTCCCTCGCTGAAGCACCACCAGCACCAAATGGCAAAGCGCCGCTCCTCGCGCAGGGAAAGATGCGCCGCGGCCTGCGGGACGGGCTCGGCCGCCTCGCCCCCACCGCGCCCGAGCGAGCGGGCGGTGGCCGGGGCGCTGGGGGGCCCCGCCGGGCCCGGCCCACGCCGCCCCTCCCTCCGCCCGCGCCGGTCCCCGGCCTGGGCATGCGCGCCGCGGCCTCCCTCCCGGTGAAGGTCAGCCCGGGGCCCAGCTGCAGGACTCCACGGCGGCCGGGGAGGCGGCGGAGGGAGGAGGGATGCGGGGAAGAGACTTAACTCTTTCCCTGCGGGAAGATGGCCACCGAGGCCGGGCCCCAGCCGCAGTCCCGCCTGCCGGCCCTCGGCGAAGGTCCCACCACCGGGACCCGCTCGGGGGGCGCGACAGGAGGAGCAGGAGAGCGGGGAACTGGGAAGAAGGGGCTGGAAGGAGAGAAGGGAAGCTGGTGAGGGGAGAGGGAGGAAGGGAAGGGAGGAACAAAGGAAGCGAGAAGAGGGAGAACGGATTGCTTGGGAGAGAGCTTTTTCCTCTGCCCCCTTTTCCCTACACCCCGGCAATAAAGCTTTCCTTAGGGGAATGCGATCACCCTCACTGATTGGGGCGGCCTGTGTGAATGTGTGTGTGTGTGTGTGTGTGTGTGTGAGAGAGAGAGAGAGAGAGAGAGAGAGAGAGAGAGAGAACGCAAGAGGAGAGAGAGAACGCAAGAGAGGAGAGAGAGAGAACCACTTGGCGCTGAGGACCACAAAGCCTGGTTTCTGTGTTCTGGCCATCCCTAAACCAGGCCCCCTCTTTCCACCATCCAGCCTACCTGCCAACTAGGACTAAGCCCCAACCCCGGGGGAACTCAGGCCCAGCCCCAGAGACAGCAGGAGAGGGGTCCTTACCTCAACCCCCGCCTGTGGTGAGGGTCAGCAGAGGGGAGCTGGGAAGTCCAGGCCAGGGGCATCAGACACCTTCCTCCTCCTCCTCCTGGCTGCCCCCACACTGCTCCCAGGCCAGAGCAGCTGGATGCCTCCCTGTTTGTGTTGGGATGTTTCTGTGCCCCTAATGCTCTCTGCTGCTATCAGGGGGGCTGTCTCTCTGTGTGACTTTTTCTGTGTCCCTTTTGCAAACATACATGAAAGAGACAAATGCAATAGAAAGAAGCAAAAAACAAAGAAAAAGTAGGACACCGAAATAGTGGTGTGACCTTGGGCAAGTCGCTCTACCTCCCAGTCCCTCCCAGTCCCTCAGGAGTGAAAGGAGAGGCTTCAGTCAGAGCATTCCTAGGGCCCTTCCAGCTCTGAAATCCAAGGATTTCCTAAGACAGAGGCAGGAACCAAGGCAGACTGGGAGGAAGGAGGGGGACAGAGGGAGGGAGCAGAGAGCAGACCCGCACCCAGTGAGCGAGGGCTGTTCACCAGGCGTGAGGCCTGGTCCAGCTCAGCATCCCCTCCCACTTGCTCCCTCTGTCCTCTGCTCAGAGTAGCTCTCTCTGGGCGGCTCTGCCCCTTGTAACGCACACCTGCTGATCCCTCAGCCCTACACCTTTAACATGCAGCCAGCAGGGAGAGGCCTTACCTTGGGGTCCCCAGCGTCCTGTGCAGTGGGCAGGTGCATGTGAAGGTTAGTGGAATAAATGAGGCCTCCTTCCTCTCTTTGCCTGTGTGGGATTCCCAGTCTAATGGGATGCTCCTTGACACCCTCCCACCACACACAACACAATGAACCCCTGGTGGCAGGAGGAGAGCCAGCCGCTGGGCTCTGAGCATCCCACTGGCCCACAGGGAAGGCACATTTTGGATTCACAGCAGAATTTTTCTTATCCCCCCCATGGAGACCATTAATGAAGTGGTCGGTTGTAGCAGGTCACGTACCCCATAAAAATGCACCACACAGGCCTGGTCCCCATTTCTGCAAGGACAGCACTGATCTGTGAGGCAGTGTTTACGTGGGATGCTGAGGGGTGCTATAACCTCTCCCCCACCTTCCAGGGAGTCGCTCTGCCTGGTGGGCAACAGGGCCACATCCAGGGACTCTGAGTTGGGCAGTCCCTCACTTGCTGGCTGTACAGCCACTGGAGGGAGGGGTCACCCAGAGACATCCTTATTCTCCTCTCCTCTCCCTCTGGATCAACACCTGGCACGTCTGGCCAGATTCAGCAGTTTAGATGTGGCTGAAACCCAGGGCAAACACAAGGGGAACACATGTCCTCAGGACTCAGGGTGGTTGAGACTCCAAATAGTAGCTAGTCTTTACCTCTCCTCCTCTCAGGTGTGTGGGAGCCATCTCTGGCTCCACCAGCCTTTTGGTCAATAGGCAGCCAGGGCTGGGAAGCCCACCCATCCTTACAATATCCCCTGGTCCTGCGAAGGCCCCACTCCTGCCCTGCCCCTGCCATGTCCCAAATGCCTGAAGTGCCAGGGGAGTCACCCAGTGTACCCAGACATCCTACCCACCTCCCCATCTCTCTACAGATGCTGGCTGTATCCAGATGTTGGGTACCCTGCTCCCTGGCAGATCTGGGGGGCAGCCTTGTGACTTCTGGTGGACCTGGGGTCTGCTCATGTCAGGCTGTGTGGCCCTGGGAATGCCGCTTCTTCCCTGGAGCTCTGTCTACATCTGTGACATGAGGGTGCTGCTGCCTCCCCTCCAACCTCCACCTCCGGAAATGCTGGCAAGGCATGGAGTGCTGCCCGCTTCACTGGGGCTTCGGGCCAGGGCCCCACCTTTCCCACCCTGCCTGCTGTTGGGAGGCTTTTGGCCACCCTGCTAGCTGTCCCCACATGTACCCTGTGTTCCCCAGGCCCCAACCCTCTTCTTTCTTAGTGAAGGGAGCCCCATCCCAGCACCTCCAATTCTCCTCTATCTTTTGCAGCCAACAGCTGCCCTTGACAGTGTCAGGACAATTCTGGTGGCCCAGCGTCCTGCCCCTCACCTCCGGGAGCTTCTGAGGACTCGGGAGGCAGGAACCGGCCTCAGCTACTGCTCTGACCAGGTGCTCAGGGGGATTCCTGCCAACCACTGCATTCTGAGGTCTGGGTGTCATCAGAGTGAAGAGAACTGAATAGTGAGAAAAAGTCCATCTGCATTTCCCTAAACACATTTTTGAGAATATTAAATCAAATGGTAGTGGGCAGTGGGATGTGTAAATAAAACCCCCGTGGAAGTGCTGTGTGGACTTGCCACCTGGCTGTCCTTGCAAGTCTGACGCTGTACCTTCCACTCTGCACCCACGGGGCCAGGGGAGCCCTAGACCTGCCATCGGCCTTGAGAGCACCAGGTTCAATCTTATGCTGCCTTTATCTCTGACTGCATCAGTTACCACAGAAAGCCCCAGACCCCCTCACCTCCTGCTCCTTGAGCCCTATAAGGCCGTAGACCCCTCTGCCATTGCCATCTCTCCCTAACCCCTGACACTCTCCTACTGTGTGGTCTATCCTAAGGAACATTTCCTGTAAGGAATGGGACTACAGATGCCCACAACCATGCCCAGCTAATTTTTTGTATTTTAGTGGAGATGGGGTTTCACCGTGTTGCTCAGGCTGGTCTCGAACTCCTGACCTCAGGCAATCTGCCTGCCTTGGCCTCCCAAAGTGTTAGGATTATGGGCATGAGCCACTGCGCCTCGCCTTTTTTTTCCCCCAAAAAACAGAGTCTAGCTCTGTCACCCAGGCAGTGCGATTTCAGCTCACTGCAACCTCTGCCTCCTAGGTTCAAGTGATTCTTGTGCCTCAGCCTCCTGTACAGCTGTGCGGTCTGTCCTGAGGAACATTTCCAACATGCTCCACTGCTTCTGGAAGCATCTTTTTTGCCTTCCAGAAGCAGAAGCCGGGCTCCCTTCCAGCAGTGGCTCCACCACTGGCCTCAGGGTGGGTACGGCCCCTGGTTGCCCCTCACTGCTGTTTCCAGACCCCTGGCTCTTCATCTTACCCCCATCTAGGGAGCCTTCACTCCTGTGGATTCTGGCTCCTGGCTCATGTCACTCTCTGGAGCGCCACTCCAGTCCAGCCTGCTGCATGCTCTTCCGAACACCTCTGGCCTCTCTGTTCTTTGGCAGCTCCTCTTCCAGCGATCCTCTCCCCTCCCTCAGCCATGCACTCCCAAGGTCACCTCTTAGACAACTGCAGCAACCACAGCCCCACACTTTGTCCCATGCACCCCACTCTCTGACCATCTCCTCTTTCCTCTTTCCAGCTCACCCTGTCCAGCTCCCTGACCTCCAAATCCTGCGACTCCTCTGGAACCTCTGCTTCATTTCACTGCTCTGCACCCCTCCCCCCAGCCACCCCTTGCTCTTACACATTGAATCTCCTGGCTCTTTTGACATGGCATATAACACACATTGACCATCTTAACCTCCCTTGCATGTACTTTTTTTTTTTTGAGACGGAGTCTCGCTCTGTCACCCAGGCTGGAGTGCAGTGGCGTGATCTCGGCTCACTGCAACCTCTGCCTCCAGGGTTCAAGCGATTCTCCTGCCTCAACCTCCCAAGTAGCTGGGACTACAGCTCACCACCATGCCCAGTTAATTTTTTGTATTTTGGTAGACACAGGGATTCAGTGTGTTGCTCAGGCTGGTCTCGAACTCCTGACCTCAGGCAATCAGCCTGCCTCAGCCTCCCAAAGTGCTACGATTACAGGCATGAGCCACTGTGCCTGGACTTTTTTTTCTTCTTTCCCAAAAACAGAGTCTAGCTCTGTCGCCCAGGCAGTGAGACTTGAGCTCACTGCAACCTCTGCCTCCTGGGTTCAAGCGATTCTTGTGCCTCAGCCTCCTGAATAGCTGGGACCACAGGCGCACACCACCATGCCTAGCTACTTTTTGCATTTTTAGTAGAGACAGGGTTTCACCATGTTGGCCAGGCTGGTCTCGAACTCCTGACCTCAAGTGATCCACCCACCTTGGCCTCCCGAAGTGCTGGGATTATAGGCATGAGCCACCATGCCCGGCCCCCTGCATATACTCTTGACTCTCTTAAGAGGTAAATCCAGCTTCACCAACACTTCCCCTGAAACTGTGCACCTGAATGTGGCCAGAGAAAGACACACAGCTGCCTTCACCCCCGCGCCCCTGTCTTATTGTGGATTCGGCCTGAGCTTGGCTGGCCTCACGCTGCCAGGCGCGTCCATGCCCGCTCCCACACCTCGACAGGAGTTTTTCACATCTTCTCCCTCCTCTGACCTCCAACCTCTCCTCCACCTTCTTCACTCCCAGCTCATGCCCCTGTTGTCTCCCTTCACTGAGAAGCTTCTGAAGAGCTTCCAGAGCCTCCCACCAAACCCTCCAGCTGCCAGCAGCTGATCCCGTCCCTCCAGATGAGCTATCTGTGCTCCCGACTACCGTCCCTCCTCCACAACAAGGGTCCCGCTCCAGCAATTCTCTCCCACGTTATCGTTTCATCAGCGTTCCCCTCTCCCCTGGAGTTCCCCAGCAGCATGCACAAGTGCTGTTAGGTTCCCATTGAAAACAAGCACTCTTCTTTCATTTTGTATTTTGTTTTTAAAAATAGAGGTGAGGTCTCGCTATGTTGCCCAGGCTGGTCTCAAACTCCTGGGCTCAAGTGATCCTCCTGCCTCAGCCTCCCAAAGTGCTGGCATTATAGGTGTGAGCTCCTGCACCCGGCCTCCTGAAACAAGCTCTCTCAACCCTACTTATCCTACAGGCTGCTGCCCAGTAGCGATAAAACTTCTCAAAAGAGTTATCTCATTTGCACTCTTTGGTTCTCCCTGAATCCCAACCCTGTTGGATGCAGCTCCCGCTGCTCCACTGAAATGTTCCTTCCGGGCCACCAGTAGCCTCCACACTGGCAAAAGCCGCAGTGAGTTCTCTTTTTTTTTTTTTTTTTTTAGGCGGAGTCTTGCTCTGTCATTCAGTCTGGAGTGCAGTGGTATGATCTCAGCTCACTGAAACCTCCGCCTCCTGGGTTCCAGCAATTCTCCTGTCTCAGCCTCCTGAGTAGCTGGGACTACAGGGGCCTGCCATCACACCCAGCTAATTTGTATATTTTTAGTAGAGACAGGGTTTCACCATGTTGGCCAGGCTGATCTTGACCTCCTGAACCTGTGATCCACCCGCCTCGGTCCCCCAAAGTGCTGGAATTACAGGCATGAGCCACCTTGCCCGGCCTGCCACCATCAGTACTTAACCCACTGTAGAATTCCACACCCTCTGTCCTTTTCCAATACTTCCTCCTGTGGAGGGAGGACACGTCCCTCTCTTGGCTGACCTCCTGCCTCCCGGGTGGCTCTTTCCCGGTCCCCTGGGACCATCCAGCTCTTCTCCTCCCCTCTCCATGCAGGAGCGCCAGGACTCAGGCCTCCAGATGAGCTATCTGTGTTCCGCGCCTCTCCCCACTCACTTCCTGGGAGACCTCGTCCCCTGTGCAGCCTCATCACATTCAGCACCGCCTGTGTTGGCAGCGCCCAGTTTCCTCCAGCTCCGTCCTCTCTTCCAATCCTTGGACACATCTATCTAATCACCTGGTCGGCATTTCCACCTGGGTCTTTAGTGGACAGCTCAAACATGCTCTGTCCAGAATAAGTTCCTGCCCTTCTGCCTCAAATCGCATCTTCCACCCACAGTCTTCTCCCTCCTTCCAGCTGCCCAGGCCCACACCCTGGCACACCCCAGATGCCTGCCTTTCCCTCACACCCCACATCCACTCTGAGGGTACATCTGTTAGCTAGGGACCCAGCAGCCCCATGCTTCTCACCTCTCCCTGGATGCTGCCCAAGCTCCAAATCACAACCACTGGGTAGCTTGCTTCCAGCCTTGCCCTGACGGTCTGTTCTCAACATGGCAACAGGTCCTTCAAAAAGGGAGTCAGGGTGGGGCCTGGTGGCTCACGCCTGTAATCCCAGCACTTTGGGAGGCCGAGGCTGGTGGATCACTTGAGGTCAGGAGTTTGAGAGCAGCCTGGCCAACATGGCAAAACTCCGTCTCTACTAAAAATACAAAAATTAGCTGGGCATGGTGGCTGGCACCTGCAGTCCCAGCTACTTGGGAGGGTGAGGCAGGAGAATCGCTTGAACCTGGGAGGTAGAGCTTACACTGAGCCGAGATCGTGCCACTGCACTCTAGCCTGGGTGACAGAGTGAGACTCTGTCTAAAAAAAAAAAAGTAATAATAATGTAAGCTCCAAAAAGGCAGGGGCGCTGTGTGTGTGTGTGTGTGTGTGTGTGTGTGTGTGTGTGTGTGTGTGTGTTTCTAAAGGAGGCAGGGCTTTTTATCTGTTTTCTTCGCTGCTAAATCCCAAGTATCTGGCACATGGCAGAGCCTCCAACATGTGATGGGTGGAGGTGAAGAGAGCCCACTCCGAGCCCATTCAGGATATTCAGCACTGATTTCCAAATGCCAGCTAGGTTACAACCTGAGACTTGTTTTTGTTGTTGTTGTTGTTGTTTGTTTTTTGAGATGGAGTTTCGCTCTTGTCGCCCAGGCTGGAGTGCAATGGCACAATCTCAGTTCACTGCAACCTCAGCCTCCTCGATTCAAGCGATTCTGCCTCAGCCTTCTGAGTAGCTCATGTGTCACCACGCCCATCTAATTTTTGTATTTTTAGTAGAGACGGGGTTTCACCATGTTGGCCAGGCATCTTGAACTCCTGACCTCAGGTGATCTGCCCTCCTCGGGCTCCTAAAGTGCTGGGATTACAGGCGTGAGCCACTGTGCCTGGCCAAGACTTGTTATCATAGGATTAATTACGTCAGCTTAGATTTGTATAGGACTTTACCATTGACCAAGCACTTCCACACATGTAACCTGTCTAATCCCAAAGATAACCTTATCAGGTTCCTGGCAGAGTCCTCATTCTAAAGATAATGAAAATGAGGCTCTAAGAAGTTGTGTGACTTGCCAGAAGTCACTGTGCTATCACAGGGTGGGGCTAGGATTGTAAATCAGGTTTCCTGCCCTCAAGGTCCCTGGGTTTTCTCCTTCACCCCAAGCACACTCCCCAGTGTCCCAGTGCTAAAGCCTGCCTGCTGGGGGTAGTGACAGACTTGCCAACACACGCACGCCACCTTCCCCAGACACCTGCCTTTTAAAGAAGGAAATCAAGGTCCCTGGAATCCTGTAGAGCTAAGCTGAATCACCCTTAATCATCCTTTTAAACACACCCCTTAAAACCTCAAGCCGATTGTTCCAAACATTGGGAATATAAATTCTAGAAAATTTGCTACCCCCAAGGTGTCTGAAATCAATTTCAATGCATTTGAGAAGGTTCCCTTTGTTACTGTGTAAAAATTACTTTTTAGCCAAAAACAAGAAAAAATGAAAAATGAATCCTAGTTAAACTTGGAACAAGCCCCTGGTATCTGTGGCTTCTCCGGTCCTCACAACCAAGAGTAACTCCTGTGCAAAGTACACGCTCAGATCCCATGGCGACACGCCTCTCCGCCCCTCCCTGGCCCTCAGTCGGCTATCCTTTGGGAATGTGTGGTTACCCCGACACAGCCAAGCGGTCCCCTGGGACAGCCCCATATCACCTTGCCCTGCCTTCCTGGTGCCACTTGGTGCTAGGTCTGGAGAACTTGGAGGGTCCATCTGGCCCTTAAGATGGGTAGAAGAGCGATGAGAACAGCAACAGGCTCTGTCTATGCCAAGTGGACCACCGACTTCTTGGAGAACCAGACAAGAGTAAGTGGGATTGGGAAGAGCTGGGGCCTGTGAGGCTTGTCCAAGGACTTCACAGTAAGCTCGGCATCTCGCCTTCCCCATACGGCACACTGGTAACTCAGCAGACTTTACTCTGGGGCTGAAATGGCTACAGTGGCGCCAAAAAGCCTCATGAAGGCTCACCACGGGCGGGCAACGGGCAGGCGGCAGATGTTGGGGCCTGCTCTCTGCAAACCCTTGTAACTAAGGCTGGTGTGTCTCCTACCCCTGCCTGAACCCACTGTCCTGGGCATGGCCTCTGCAGGCTCTGTGGTGTGATGGCTCTTAGCCTGGATTCTAGGACAGGGTTTCTCCAGTTGGCACCGCTGACATCTTGGCTGGCCAATGCTTTATTGTGGGGGCTGTCTTGTGAGCTGTGTGAAGTCAGGAGCACCCTCAGCCTCTATCCTCTACCCAGTGTGGCGAACAAAATATCTCCAGACACTGACCCTTGTTCCTGGAGGGTGAAATTGCCCCAGGGTTGAGAACCACAGGTCTTGAGTCAATTGGTTCTGGGTTCAAACCCCACCCAGCCACTGAGTGACCATAACCCTGATCATGTTACCTGACCTCTCTGAGCCTCATATTCCCCATCTTCAAAAAGGGAGTCCCTCAAGTGATACATGGTGGATGCAAGGATTAAAACATGGTTGAACGTGTGCAGAATTCAGCACAGCGCCTGGCACAGGGTCAACACTTAACGAGCGGCAGCTGTTAGCATCAGCTTCCCGATGGGCCTGCCTGCCTGTCCCGCAGCCTGGATTCCCTGTGGCTTCGGCTGCTGCTCATCTGCCTTATCTCCCGGACCCGGATGATCCTGCTGCCAACCAACCCCCAGCTAGGGTGGGATGCAATGGAACCTTGGGGCTCTCAGAGCCCTTCAGTGGCAGGCTCATCACAAATGCCATGGTGGGTGCAGGCAAGGGCCGAGCTGCTGCTCTTAGAAGCCAGCCAGGTGACCATTCAGAACGGCTAATTACGGCGGCTCTGGGAGCCCCACGGGAAGTGTGGGGGCTACTCAAACCACTGGAAGCTTTCTTGGGCAGGGAGCAGCCACAAGTGGTGTTAGCATGCAGTGCAGGGGGTCATGCTATGGGAAGCCTATGGCCCCACAACTGAGCTGAGATCGGGGGCTGAGATCGGGCTGCGGGACAGGAGGGAGACATTCAGAAGCCACTACACGAAGCACAGCCACTGCACTGAAACCTTTGAGACAGGGTCTTGCTCTGTTGTCTACACTGGAGTGCAGTGGTGTGATCACAGCTCACTGCAGCCTGCCCCTCCTGGGCTCAAGCTATCTTCCCCCCACAGCCTCCTGAGTAGCTAGGACTACAACCACATGCCACACGCCCGGCTAGTTTTTAAATTTTTTGCAGAGACAAGGTCTTGCTATGTTGCCCAGGCTAATCTCAAATTCAAGGAATCCTTTCACCTCAGCCACTCAGAGTGCTGGGATTACAGGTGTGAGCTGCCATGCCCAGCCTCTGGACTTAAACCTAAAAAGACTCTGTAAGTCCAGTGGTTGGCCTAGAAAAGCTGAGGTCTGGGAACTGCTGATAATGGCATCCCAGGAAAAGCAGGGCCTCCTCCCACCCTGAGCACTCCTCTGCCTTCCTTCTGTCCTCTTTATGGTTTAGTGAGCACACCTCCTTTGGGGCGGCTGCTGGGAAGTGCTGCCTATTTACACAGATGGCATGGCCTCTGCCCTTGTGACCTGGTGGTCATTGAGAAAGACAAGATGGGTAAAGGGCTTTGTGCCAGGTGTCCCCGAGGGAGCAGGGAGGAGAGGCCCCGAACAAGGTGGGGCAGGGCTACCCCAGCAGGTCTCTCAGAGTGGCGACGCCAAGCAGGACGCTGAGCACAGCCACGGAAAGCTCCAGCTGGGTGGGATGCCCAAGGCTGGTATGGGGGTGCTGTGGGTCTGAGGGGCTCTGCTTCCTTGGGCACCTCTGTGAAGGAGAGGGGAGAGGCACCCAAGACCTGTGCTTTATCTTGGCGAGAGTCATGAATAGTGGAAAGGGCAGGACAGGGGCCCTGCAGAGCCCAGCCAGCTAAAACTAGTAGCAGGGAAGCCAGCACACGCAGCTCTTACTGTGAGCAGCACTGTTTGTTGTAAGCTCAATTGATGTTCACAGTCACCCTACCCTGCAAGTACAATCTGTAACCGACTTTACAGGTGGGGAAGCTGAGGCCCAAGGAGGCAAAATGGCCAGTGCAAGGTGGCAGAGCTAGCAGGCGTGGAGCTGGGGTTTTCACCGGGTGGCCTGGGTACAGTCTAGATCCCAGCCCGGAGGCTGCAGGCAGACCTGATGGGAGGAAGTGGAACGTCCCAGACACTCCTGCTAAACGGGTGATTTTTAAAATTAAAAAAATGCCAAGGGGTGTTCTGAGGGATTTAAATCAAGGCTGAAGCTGTAACCACAACTTCAAACCTGGGAGGCAGCTGGGGAGGGAGGGGAGGGAGAGGCAGGATGTCCACGTGTCCACCAAGGCCCTGCTAATTTCACCAAGGGCCGTCCTCACTGGCCTCAAAGCCCCATCTTTGCTCCCGCAGGTTCCACCTTAGAGAATGTCCTCTTACCCCTCCAAACCTCAACCCTGCCCAGCTACCTCACCATATCCTTACAAGCCAGCCCATTCCCTCAGCGCAACTCCAGGGTTTGGCCGTTTTCCATGCTGTTCCATGCTGTTATTATGAACATCCTCTTCTTCCTCGGCCCTCATACTTAATCCACAGGCAAGTTGTATTGGTTTCGCCGCTGTCTGATCTCTCGAGCCCCCTGATCTCTGCATTTTTCTGCCACCACCCTGGGCCAGGCCAGCACCATCTTTCTTCTGCACTGATTGTCCCATCTCTCCATCCTGTCTCTCTACAGCATGGCCAGAGTGATCTTTTAAAAAATGCAACGAGGACCACAGTCCATCCTTGCTTAAGATCTGACAGTGGTTTCACTGCACTGGCAGAATCCAGATTCCTTGCCAGGGCTCACAGGGCTGACCCCACCTCTGGGTCCCTTCAGCTCCACCAGTTTCTATCTGGTCCCCAAACTCATTGAGTCCCTGCCCACCTCAGGACCTCTGCACCTGCCATCTCTTGACCTGGAATGACCAGCACTGGGTCTGAAGGTCAGGTTCTTGAAGACAGTATTTTTTTTTTTTTTTTGAGACAGAGTCTCACTCTATTGCCCAGGCTGGAGTACAGTGGTGCAATCTTGGCTCACTGCAACCTCCACCTCCCCATTTCAAGCGATTCTCTTGCCTCAGCCTCCCAAGTAGCTGGGATTACAGGTGCCCACCACCACACTCAGCTAAGTTTTGTATTTTTAGTAGACTTGGGGTTTCACCATGTTGGCTAGGATGGTCTCAAACTCCTGACCACAAGATCCGCCTGCCTCAGCTTCCCAAAGTGCTGGGATTACAGGTGTGAGCCACTGCGCCCAGCCTAAGTGAGGATTTTGCCCCTAACAGAGAGGAGCTAAAGTCAGCTCCTGCCTTGGAAGGTGCTCCAGGACAGTAGTCGCTTTTGGCACAGGGTGTGGGAAGAGGAGAGCACCAGTGCAGGCCATTCTGGAGCCGAGGTGAGTGCTATGAAGATGGGCTCACACAAGAGGCCACCAGGCTAGGCCTAGCCAGCGCCAGTGGGAACTGGGAGTTCCTCTGGAGAACAGAGGCAATCACCCCCTAAAGAGCTAACTCCTCAGCAAGCCCCCCACCTTCTCCCTGACATGGAGGTGACGAGGTGATAGGTGGGATCTACAGAGTTCTGGGGAGCCCAGCGTAATCGGGCCCAAGCCTCTGCTGGAGGCAGTGCCGGCAGCCAGCACAGAGCAGCAGCTGTGATGGTGGCAGTGGAGGCGGCAGTGGTGGGGGCTGACCACAGGGCCAGGCCGGGGACTAGCTGGGAAGGTGGCACACTGAATGCCCAGGGTAACTGCCAGAACAGGAGGGCTGGAGGCTTCCCTCTGGCTCTTCATGGAGCCAGGTGGGGAACTGGTGTTCCAGCAGCCCAGGGGCCCAAGGACTGGACAGTGGCAGGGAGTCAGCCTGTCCCTCGGGTCCTAGGCTCATCCTGGGGCTCCTGAAATGCATGGGCTGCATCTGTCTTGTTCCACACAGTACAGAGAAATATTTCTTGAATGAATGAGCAAATGTGTGAGGCAGTGGGCAGAGAGGGGGTAGCTTCCCAGCTCTACGGCTGATTCTAAAATGAGCCCCTAATCCCTCTTAGCACTGTCACCCTCTCTATGCCACCACAATGCAAAGGTGGGCCTTTCTTTCCTGCCAACCTTGTCCTGTTGTTGCCTGAGCTGCCCTGTGCCCTGCACCCAGCAGACCTTCCTCCTGTGTGGCTTGAGCTTGTAGTCCCAGACACCCAGGAGGCTAAATCAGGAGGATCACTTGAGCCCAGGAGTTAGGACATTCCATAACTTTGTCACTTGGTATCCCCTTCATTTCACATAAAAGTCTAGGGTTTTGAGCCCCATCAGCTCCCTGAGGCTCTGACCATCTAGTGCTCATCTTCTAGCTCCTCTGTAAGATCTATCTCCATATTCTGAAGGCACCTGTCACAGTCCCCCTGCTATGGGTTAAACTGTGTCCCCCAAAATTCATATGTTGCGGTCCTAACCCCTAATATCTCAGAATGTGACCTTATTTGGAGATAGGGTCCTACAGAGGTAATCAAGTTAAAATGAGGTCCTTAGGGTGAGCCCTCATCCAGTAGGACTGGTGTCCTTACAAGAAAAGGAAATTTGAGCACAGAGGTTTGCACAGAGAGATGATGATGTAAGGAGACAGAAAGAGAGGATGCTCAACTTCTAGCCCAGGAGAGGGGCCTGAGACAGATCCCTTCCTCACAGCCTTCAGAAGGAACCAACCCCACTGACACCTTGATTTCAGACTTCCAGCCTCCCACACTGTGACCAGGAATCTCTGTTGTTTAAGCTGCCAGGTCTGTGGTGCTTTGTTGGGGTGGCCCTAGTGACCCAACACCCCTACAGCTCTGCTCTTCAGAACCCCCAGGGTGGCTGTCATGAAACCTGCTTGCCAGTCCGCCCACCACCTGGGACTCCCCTCAGAACATCCTCTGGTTTGCCCAGAGCCACTGAAAGCAACGCCTCTGAGCAGGGTGCAAAGCACAGGGCAGAACCTAGGCCAGGAGGCCTGAGTTTGAGCCTTTCTTCCACCATCCATTGACAGGAGCATAAACTTGTCAAGCCACATTGACCTCTCTGATCTCAGTCTCTTTATCTTTAAAATGGGTATTTATCATTTTACCTCTCTCACTGAGTTACCGTGAATAGCAAAATAGTAATGATTTGCCATATGTGAACATTCTCTTTAAGTCACAGAGTACTGAATATAGTCGTCATGGCCATTAATTTATCACTCTTTGGTAATCACCCATTGCACTATGGATTTGAATTGACCTTACTGTCAATTGAACCTTTCTTTTTTTGTTTTTTTGAGATGGAGTCTCACTCTGTTGCCCAGGCTGGAATGCAGTGGTGCAATCTCTGCTCACTGCAACCTCTGCCTCCTGGGTCCAAGCAATTCTCATGCCTCAGCCTCCCGAGAAGCTGGGATTACAGGCACGTGCCACCATGCCCAGCTACTTTTTGTAGTTTTAGTAAAGACAAGGTTTCACCATGTTGGCCAGGCTGGTCTTGAACTCCTGACCTCAAATGATCCACCCACCTCAGCTTCCCAAAGTTATGGGATTACAGGCCTGAGCCACTGTGCCCAGCCAATTTTTTTTCTACTCTGTGCAAAACATGTCTCCCTATCCCCTACTTGTAAAGTTGCCTTGTTGTCTCAAGAATGGACACTTAACGTTTATTCCTGTTAATATTTTCATCCTCTAAGAATTAGCCCATAATTCTTAGAAGGTGAATGTTGACAGCTTTTGAATATTAATTCTGTTATCCAAAATATTCACCGTCTTTTCCAGCTGTGTGTCATTCATAAATCCAGTGAGTGTGACCATCAATCTGCATCTAAATCTTTGATGAATGTATTGAGAAAGGGACCAGAAGCAAGACAAGGCTCTCTCCAGACTAATGTACACCCTCTGGGGCTTTGTCTTTCTTCCATTCTTAGCAAATTTGCCCAATTATAGTAACATCCAGCCAGCAATGTGTTAGTGTGTCACGTCAGTAACTTAACATCAGCCACTGTGGGAGCATTATTATTATTATTATTATTATTTGAGACAGGGTCTGGCTGTCACCTAGGCTGGAGTGCAGTGGTGTGATCATGGCTCATTGCAGCATGGACCTCCTGGGCTCAGGCCATCTTCCTGCCTCAGACTCCTAAGTGGCTGAGACTTACAGTTGCATGCCACCATGCCTGGCTAACTTTTCAAATTTTTTGAAAAAATGAGGTGTTGCTTTGTTGCCCAGGCTGGTCTTGAACTCTTGGCATTAAGCAAGCCTCCCACAGTGGCCTCCCAAAGCGCTGGGATTACAGGCTTCAGCCACTGCACCCAGCTAGTGGGAGTGTTTAGACTACAGGAACTGGCAAACGATACAAACCGGAGCTCTGCTCCTGCTCCCCATCCTGCCAAGAGCCAGTTGTTAAACATTTATCGGCACACAACTGCATCCAGCCCACGTTTATGTATCATACCCTAAAGATACAGGGAAACACTTTGTCAAACACCTCCAAATTAACACATAGAGTTTCATGGAGCTTAGCCTACAAAATGGTTCAACATGCATTATCCAATTTGGTTCTCTCCACACTCCAGGAAGCTGAAGGGATGACTATTACTACATCCATTTTAAAGACAGGAATACAAGGCATAGAGTTCTTTAAAGACTGACTGAGAGCTGGAGAGTGAGTTGGTGTCAAAAGCGAGGCTCAAACTCCTGTTTTTTGATCATAAGGTCCACGTTCTTTTTGAGTCACTACCTGACTGCTCCCGCATTGGTTATCAAATGTACCCCAAAGTCCTCGGGGGTTAATACTCTGGGTTTAAGGCACAGACAAGTTGAGAGGGATTCTACAACAGTCCCCACTCTTCCCATTAGCAGCCATCATGAGGATTTATGAGTGCTGCTTCTCAAACTGGGATTCGGATCTGTTCTAGCGGGAGGGTCCTCAGGTTTTTTAAAAGACTCCGTATTTTGTTTATAATTTCATTGTTGACAAGAAACCAACTAAAGTGACAGCAGCCCAGGTGCAGTGGCTCAAGGCTGTAATTCCAGCACTCTGGGAGGCTGAGGTGGGCAGATTGCTTGAGCTCGAGAGTTTGAGACCAGACTGGGTAACACAGCAAGATTCCTCTCTACTAAAATTCAAAAATATTAGCCAGGTGTTGTGGTGCACACCTATAGTTCCAGCTACTTGGGGCACTGAGGTGGGAGGACTGCTTGAATCTAGGAGGTTGATGCTGCAGCGAGCCATGATCAAATCTCTGCACTCCAGCCTGAGCGACAGAGCTGAGATCCTGTCTCATATACAAATAAGTAAACAAACAAATAAATAAGTGACAGCAATTCTTAATGCAGTGTTTCTCAAACTTGGGCCCTGAGTTCTCAGTGAGAAATGCTGGTTTGTTTTCTGGGCTAGGGGATAGAAGGGAGGGCAGGGGACAAGTGGCAGGCAAGGAAAGCTTAAGGTGGGTGCTGTGAGCTGGGCGGGGCACAGGTTTTGCTGAGCTCTCACTGTGTCCTAAACACTTAAAGTTAGGCACCAACTTTAAAGATTGGGAGATTTTGCATAAAAGCCAGATTTCCAGAATCTGTTAAAGAATCTGTTAGAGAAACTTGGCAAGACCAGAGCACCAGCCCACTTAGAGACAATCAGGTGGAAGTGAGGAGTGGCTGTCCCTTTGCAGAGAGGCAAGAGCCCTCCGATTCGGCGTGTCTCCTCCCCATTCCGTTTTAAGGGTTGCAAACTCAAAGGACTCTAGGGACACAGGAATGAAAGTCAATGAGTGGAACAGGCTGTGTGTGAAATGATCAATGGCCTTTGACCTTGAGACTCAGTGCTGGGGGCAAAAGAGGAGGGGCTGAGTTGAGACCTTGAATAAAGCGGTGGCTGTCTTGTCCCTGTAAGGCCCCCTGAATTTTGGGCACAGCAAATGTCTGAGGGCTAAATGTGGTAGAGAGACCCCAGCTGGGATTCTTGCCTTGACCACTGGGAAAGTTCCTTCATGCCCTGTGCCTCAGTTTCCTTATCTGGAGTGATGATGATTATAACACTTACCTCAGAGTGTTGTGGTTAGGATAAATTAAACCACGTAAAATTCTTCTTCTTCTTTTTTTTTTTAATGTAGAGATGGGGTCTCGCTTTGTTGCTCAGGCTGGTCTTGAACTCCTGGCTTCAGGTGATCCTCCTGCCTTGGCCTCCCAAAATGCTGAGATTATAGGCATGAACCACTGCGCCCAGGCTAAAATTCTTGAAATAGTTCTCAAAACCCACAACGAGCCCTCAGCTCTATAGGCTTCTATTACTCTGCCCCCAGCCACTTTACTCTTTCACTTCCTGCAGGTCACCGTGTTTGTGGCAGCTGCTTTTGAATCTCAGGTGGGGGCTGTGATGGTGGGTGGCAGGGGGAGACATCCCTGTCCACTGAATGGATACACCTTCAAAAGTGTCTCAAAGACAGACTTTTTTTCTGAAGGAAGAAGCCTGGGTAAGATGCAAGTGAGGTGATGGTGAAGGGGGAGTTAGAGGGGAAACTGAGGCAGGAAAAGGCAAAAACACAGTGCTGCTTCCTGCTGGGGAGAGTGGAGTGGAAGCTGTAGGCCTGAAGCTGGAGCTCAGCTTCCCCTGTATCTACTTAGGCCCCCACAGGGGGCACCTTCCCACTCACGGGCACCTCCTTCAAGCCCACCCACCATCGAGGCCCCTGCTGTGAATTCAGCTGCTGGCCCACCCTGAGCCATCTCAGGGACCACAAGGCTCCATCCTGGACCCTGCTGGCTCATCTTTTTTTTTTCCAATTAAAAACTATGAAAGGCAAAGAAGACATACCTCTCACACCTGTAGACTGTACCAGGCTGGATGGGAGCTGCAGGCTGGAACGATGGGCTAAAGCTAAGCTAGCTCCATGTTGGGGCTCACAGACATGGAACAGGAAAAACAGACTTCTGGGTGGTGGCCAATGGTGTATGTGGGCAGCATGAATGGCAGGCTGGGACCTGCAGCCAAGGAAGGCATCAGTGGCATTAGATGGTGCTCGGGGTCCACAGATAACGCCTGGAACAGGGACAGTGCTCAGCATCCCATCTGAAGCCTTGTAGGGGCAAAGGGCACCAGTGAATACAGGCATTGTGCAGAAGGTCAGGCATCACCCTTGCTTCTTTATAGAAGGCCACCATGTCCCACTCTACAGATGAGACATGTCACTCAGAAAACCAAGTACCTTTTCCCCATCTGCCTGGCTGGACAGGGAGAGCTCACCTTCTAGCACAGGCCCAGGTGGCTCCAAGCATGGGCCATGGCCTTGGGGCCTCTCCAGCGCTCCCCAGGGGGCACAAGGGTGGTGAATATTTGAAGGGGCCAGAGCTGGAGTTTCCAGGAAGAGATACAGGGCGTGTGGGAAAACTGCCTCCAAATGTTGAAACGCGGTATCAGATGGCTTAGAGAGAGAAAGGGGTTTCTCCCTGCAACTCCAAAAGGCAAAACCATGGTCAGAGGGAGTGACACTCTCCCTCACCAGAGGAGCAAGTGCAGAGGGAATGAGCATGGAGCACTCCTCCCCACAGAGTTACAGAAGTCGCCGGGCACGGGGCACGGGGCAGCTCAGGTGACAGCAGGACAAGGCTGGCAGGCAAGGAAGGCCCACCCTTGCACCATGGTGGTATAGAGAGGGTGATGCTGACAGCACCAAGAGGGACCAGGGCCTCATTTCAGAATCAGCCATGGAGCTCGGAAGGTACCCCCTCTCTGCCCACTGCCTCACACATTTGCTCATTCATTCAAGAAATACTTCTCTGCACTGTGCGGAACCAGACAGATGCAGCCCATGCCTTGAAGGAGCCCTACAACTCAGTCTTAGACTCTCTGGTCGGTGCAGCAAGACATAAGAGAGCAGGTAGGCTGGGAGCAAGATCCCCTGGAAGACGTGGAACATAAGTGGGGACTTCAAGGATGAGGGCAACTAGCCAGGTGAGGGGAGCTGGGAAGGGTGTTGGAGGTGAAGGGAACAGCATGTGTGAGGACCCTGAGTGAGGGCATAAGAATGAAGCCACGAGGAAGTGGAAGGCTGAACAAATTGGATTTGTGTTTAGGAAGCTCATTCTGATGCAGGCAGGGGCAAGGCTGAGTATGCCGCACCCAGATAGCGGCAGAAGACAACCGCGCGCGGACTAGGGCGGTGACGTGGGAGTCAGAAGTGGATGGACTCGATGCTTATCTAGGAAATAAAATCAAATAAAAGGATGTGGCAGTTGTTTCAATGGAGAGATAAGAAAGGGGTGGACTTGAGCCTTGATATCACTGTCCAGCAATGTGGCCCGTCCACCCCACTGCTGACGGGGCCCTACTCCCTCGTCTTTACGTGTTCACAAGGAAACATCTACCCTACCTCCCAGGAGAGGAGATGCTGGAATGACCTGGGTGCTCACCCCACCCTTCTTCCCTGTGGGAGGAGGCTGTGTCCAATGAGGTGGTGAGGGCTGTGCCAGCCGGACAATCCCTCTCCCAGGTGGCTAGGGTGAGGTGCGGAAGGCAAGGCTGCTTTCCTGTGGCCAGTGCTCCCCTTCTGGGCCAGTCTGTTGCAGGACACAGATCATCTCCTTCTGTTCCCATGCCCAGGTAAGCAAACCCAGGTTAGGGAGTAGGACCTGTCTCCTACACTTGGGTCTCAGGTTCAAGCCTCTCTTCAGTTCAGCTTCCCTGCCCTTAAGTTAACTGATGCCTGTGCCTGTTTTTCCACCGGTTCAGGACCTGTGGGGAAAGACCAGGACTGGTCCCTCCTCATACCCAAACTCACCTGTGGGGCCTATGTGCTGAAGGAGCTCTTTATCAGGATATTACCCCTACCTGGAGAATGTGACTCTGTACTTAATTTCCAACTTTAAATATACCTTCCTGCTGGCTGATATTTATCAACATAGAGAGTATTTCCTGGCTGGGCTCCATGGCTCGTGCCTGTAATCCCAGCACTTTGGGAGGCTGAAGTGGGAGGACTGCTTGAGCCCAGGAGTTCCAGACCAGCCTAGGAAATATAGTGAGACCTCATCTCTACTAAAATAAAAACAAAACAAACAAAAGCTAGGGGGCATTGTGGCTTGAGCTTGTAGTCCCAGTTGCTCAGGAGGCTAAAGCAGGAGGATCACCTGAGCCCAGAAGTTACAGGCTACATTGAGCCATGATCACACTACTGCACTCCAGCCTGAGCAACAAACAGTGTGAGACCCTGTCTCTTACAAAAGAGAAAGACAGAGAGTATTTCATGAAAGTGGTAATGCATTCCTCTAGTTGCTCTGAATGTTATGTTTGGATTAAGCAATATTACCAATATGTTTATGGCCGAGCAGAACTGTGTTGGTCTTTGCCTTAGCCCTAGGAAGCCATTGTGACATTGTTGAGGACACTGTGTAACTTTGTCACTTGGTATCCCCTTCATTTCCTCATACAGGAGAGACGTCCCCGGGGCTTGGGACCAGAAATCACAGTGATTTGAGCAAGTCATTTGATTTGTATCTCATGCACAGCAGAAATCATGTAACTGCTTGCTTCTCTGAGGGGATCGGGGTCTCCAGGCCTCACGGTTTGCATTTGGTGCAGTAACTGCATCCTTGGTGACATCATGCCCTCCCTCCTCTATCTCTTCCCTCTGTCTCAGTTTCCTCACTACATGACATGTATCTGTGCAAACTACCTGAAACCGAGGCGGAACATAAGAACACCTCCCTGTGTCTTCCTCTCCCTCCTTCCTGGCACAGTGTTCCTCATTCAGGGCATTTTCCCAGAATGCTCTTCGGTCTGGGAAAAAGGTTCACATGGGAGATGGTCCAAGTTTGTAAGTTCCAGTAGGAGGCCTGTGTGGGGCACACGCTCACGAGGCATGTTCTCAAATCCCTGGAAGTCAGCGTAGGGTGCCAAGAATCGGTGTCACAGCTCGGAAAGTCAATAAACAGAATGTGCTGTCCCAAAAGGTGGGCCCGGCTGAAGTGATCAGCCCTCCTCTATGGTCCCTCATGAGTCACCAAGGATTCCCACACTCTCATTAGCAAGGAGCATGGTGGGTGGGGGAGACACAGCTATACTCCCTACAAGATGTCCCTCAGCCGAGTACCCGTCAGAAGCGGGCAGTGGCCTCAGCTTGGCCCCTCTGGTACAGCAATTCCAGATGGCTAGGAGTCCAGCCACAGCTGAGGGAAGCCCACTCACCTCTGATGGGCAGCTCAGCCTCCTCCTGGTGACACCTCTAGCTCATTACCTCCGCCACTTAATTCTCACTAATGATGCGCACTCACTTGCGATCACACCACCAGCATAGGGTGAGGACGGACGCCTAGATACCAGCACCAGGGCCTGTCACCATCCAAATGCCCAGTGCCTGGCTGCCAAGAGCCTGCAATGCACACCGCCAGTTGCACGTTAATGTGACTCCAAAATAAAATGCCAAACCTCCCCCACCTTGTCACTCTTGGAGCTGGGGCTTCTGACTCATGGCCAGGGCCACTCTGGGGCCAGGTGTCACTAGGATGGACCAACTCCAATCTTCACAGGCCTCTCCTGCCCTCCTCCCCTGTGCCCACCCTGCAGCGACCCTTCAGGAAAGGTCTGGAACAGCCCAGGGCTCCCAACAACGGCTGCTGGGGAGCCCCTTAGGGCCTAGCTCAGTGCATGGCAAGTATTAGGAGGACTCTCCACGTGGGAGGCCACCTCAGATGTACCCCCCAGGGAGCTTAGCTGCCTCTCATCAGCCTGCCCCCAATTCAACCTGGCCTCTGCCCTCAGATACCCCAGAACTGCAGAGGAGTGCTTGATTTCATATACTAGTTCACGCATTTTCTCTATGAATTTCAGCTAAAAAACCAACAACCACAAACTGAGAAACCAGTCCCCAGGTCACCTCAGGTGCTAGGGAGGTGTTGGGGATGAGGGTGGGACCTTTGCTTGGAGGCTTTGACTTTCCTGCAGGTGGTCAGGGGCTTCAGGTGTGGGGCTGGGCATGCCGGCACCAGGCGTGTTTCCTTGGTGATGGTACCAGGTGACTGGCGCCTGCTGCTGCCCTGAGTGGCTTGGATCCCCTGGGCCAGCCCAGCTTCCCTAGCAGCCAGAGTCCTGCCCCATTTTGAGGCCTGGACCTTGCTGGAAGCACAGCAGCACTGGAGGAGTTTGGAGGGGACAGCACTGTCCCTAGCCTTCAGAGCAGCCCAGCGGGAGGAGGAGTTCCTCTGCCCTCTCCTGAGGAAGGAGAAGCAGAGAACTCACTCTCATTCTGCCCACAGCCCCAGGCCTTCCCGAACCCCAGTGTCCTCAGAGCCATTTCCAACTGCACCTTTCCAGAACTTTCCTGATGTCTCCCTCCTCAGTACCCCGAGGCCTGTGTGTTCTGCAGCCCTTTCTGCCAGATTGCCAAGGCTGCTCTCCAAGGCAGCAGGCCCTGAGGGCAAGGAGTGGGCTCCACATGCCTTGAGGACCTGATAGCACCCATCCTATTGCCAGGTGATGCCCACCGGTGTGGCCAGCCAGGGTGACAACAGGTGGGGCTGGGCATACAGAGTTCAGACCAGACTTCAGCTCCGACCTGTTTCCACGCCAGGTGTGGCTCTGGCAGGTGGCTTTTCTGCTCAGAGCCTCAAGTGCGTCCTTCTGGACAAGTGGGGATCGATGTGGGACCAGCAGACCATCTCCCTCTCACTCTTTGGGGAGGAGGCTTAGGAGGGCCCTACAAGCAAGCAATGGCCCCAGAGTGCATCAGAGCTAGCGGTCTGCCTAGGGCAGGGCAGGCTGGCTCCCACCACAGGCTTTGCCACAGATGGCTGCCACCTCCCTCCTGCCACAAGCAGAACCCTGCCTGGGGCCCTGCAGGGCTTTTAGAAGTTTGCACAGCCTGCCTAGGGATAGGTTTCTGAGCCCAAGCTGTGCCAAGGAATCAGCAGGTTCCTTCCAGCTCGCAGAGAGCATGTGGTGTGTGTGCGTGTGAGCGTGTGCACGTATGTGCACGCTTCTGCATGTGCGCAGTGAGAGGCGATGGGGTGTTGTTTGGGTGTCTGGCTGGGGAGGAAGTGGAGCACACCAGAGCCCAGACCATGCTCACATGAACCCAACACTTGGTTTCAGCCTAGCTTTCCCTGGCTCAGAATGGCTTTGGGACACCAGGAGGTGAGACGACACGCAGCAAAAGGGATGTGGGATGGAAGAAAGGACATGAATGATGGGTGCCAGCCGGGGTGGGGAGAGGGACAGAGAGGCACTGCCATGGGCACTAAGGAGTCCAGCTGGGGGCAGAAATGCTAGGAGGGGCCACATGGTGGGGGCAGGGGCCGAGGGCTGGCCGCCTCTCCGTGGGGCCCCAGAGCTCCTGCTCCTGGGCTGGTAGGGGAGGAAGCACCTACCTGTACTGAAGTGGGTGGGTGCTGAAGACCTGGAGTCATAGATGGCAGGGTACTGCACCTGGAGAGTCATCCAGTGCCCCCTCGGTGCCTGGGCCCGGAGCCCACCGCGCCTGCAGCACCAAGGGCCATTTCTGAGGATCTGAAAGGAGAGGCCAGACCCTGAGCCCCAAGGCAGATTCAAGGAGGCCTCGGGAGGCTGGGAAGAAGTCAAACTCCCTGGAGCGGAGGTCTGCTGAAGAGACGGCACTGTGCAGAAAGGGGCTAGGATGGAGACAACCAGCACGGGCCAGCTGGAGCTGGGGTGGCATGAGGCAGGGTGTGGATGGGAGCAGGGTTTGCGGGAAGCAGATGGAGACCGGCCCCAGGGTCCTGCAGGACAAAGAACTTGAAAGACAGAGCAGGGACTCCAGGCAGACCCCAAGCCCTGACTGGAGTGGCCAGTTTTGGGGGCGTGGCCATGGGTGGAGGGAGAGAGCTGGGCATTGGAGGCAAGGCCGGAGGACAGGTCAGGACAGTAACTGGGATGGCCCCGGAGCCGGGAGCAGGAGAGACTCCAGGGGTCGTAGGAGGCAGTCAGGCTGCTCCATGACCACAGGCTGGCCTATGCACCTCCCTGCTAGTCCCTGCTAGTGCTGCCCTGTCCTGTCCTCCCAGATTCGTTCCCTTCTGGAAGAGCAGGAAGGCCTCCAGCTGGGGTCAGGACCCAACTTGTGAACTGAAGTCCCTGGACAGACAGTGGGCCATGGGAGCTAAGAAGAGGGCAGTGCTGTAGGTGTGGGGGTGGGTGACAGGGTGGGGCTTGAGAGTGGCTCAGGGTCTGGTGATGCCACGTGGGCAAAAGGGGCTGCTGCCCATGGGCCAACCCTGAGCAGGGTCGGGAGGAAAGGGGATGAGGAGGGAGGAGGCTGGAGACAGGGAGTGCTGGGGGTAGGGGAGCTGGTGGGGTCTGGGAGACAGAGCCGGAGGGGAGGATGAGGAGAGGAAGATGCGGTAGGGGAGGGGTTACCAGTCCAGGGTTGGGGGGAGGTGCCCTGCAGGAAGGTTAGGGGACAGAGGGACAACATGAATCAGAGAGGGGTATCCAGGGAAGACTGTGGCAAGTGGAGACAGGGAAGGTGCCAGGCAGGGGAATGATGGGAAGGTGCTAGGTAGGGGAAGGAGGGAGAGGATGCCAAGCAGGGGAAGGAGGGTAGGTGCCAGACAGGGGGAGTAGGAAGCAGAGCATGCCAGGCAGGAGCAGGTTGGGAAAGTGCTCAGCAGGGGGGAGGTGACAGGCAATGGGAGGAGGTGGTGCCAGACAGGGGGAGGAGGGGAAGGTGCCAGGCAGGAGGGTGCCAGACGAGGGAAGGAGGGGATGCAGGTGGAGGGAGGATAGGAAGGTACCGGAGAGGGAAGGAGGGGAAGATGCCAGGCAGAGCTGGGGAGGAGGTGGTGTCACAGAGGGGCTGAATGAGAGTCTGCCAGTCAGGGACGAGGTGCAAGGAAGGGGTAGGAGGAAGAGGTACCAGGTTGGGGTGGGGGTGGAGGGAGGTGCCAGGCGGAAGGACGGAAACAGTCAGGAGTGGGGGAGATACCTGGAAAGGAGGAGGGGAGGAAGATGCCAGGAAGGGAGAAGGGGATGCCAGGTAGGGAGGAGGGGAAGTGCCAGGTGAGGGGAAGGTGCCAGGCAGGAGAAGGAGGGGGGGATGCCTGGCAGGGGGAGAAGGGGGATGCCAGGCAGGGAGGAGAAGGGATGCCAGGCAGGAGGAGGATGGGGATGCCAGGCAGGGGGAGGAGGAGGATGCCAACAGAGGCGAGCGGATACTGCCAGGCAGGGAAGGCGGGGGCGCTGGCGCAGCGCGGCCGGGAGGCGCCTTCGCCAAGGGCCGTGGGGGCCGCGCGGCGCGGGTCGCTCACCTGCTCCCCCGGGACCCCGGCCCGGAGCGCGGCCGCCCGCTCCCCGCTCCGCGCTCGGCTCGGCCCGGCGCCTGCGCCGCTGCAGCCCGGAGCGGGGGAGGCGCAGGGAGCGTCTGCAAAGAGCGAGGAGCTTAATAATGAGTTAGGGACCGGAGCAGGAAGCGTCGCCCCATCCAGCCGTCGGTGTGCTCGCCAGCTCGGAGCCCCGCGGCGGACCATGGCCAGACCCTTTGTGGTCTTCAGCCTGTACACAGACGTGTCGTAGGTCTGCATGCATCTGCACGCCCACGAGTCACACACGCAGTCAGCATCCTGTGTGGCCGCAGACATCACCTACACTAGGACCACACACGCACGTGCATGTGGGCGCGCACACAGGCACACACACAGGTGTGCTCACACACAGATTCAGTCAGATCATCCTATACAGCTGCAGACATTACCCAGACGAGGTCCCGCACACCCATGTACACACTCTCCCACACCCTGGAAGGCTCTGGGTCCATCAAGCCTCAGGGCCATGTTCTCACTAAGGCCAATCTTTTCCTTTTATGCCCTCAACACTTTGGAGAAGCCTCTTCCCAACTTCCAGCCAGTCAAGCCCAGCTCTGTCCATCCCATGGGCTCTTGCAGGGTCCCGCCTCGCACCACTAAGCTACCACAGCGCCCAGCACAGAGGGGGACCCCAGCCTACCTGCAGAATGAAGGAGCCCTAGAGAGCTCAGGCAAGGGTGGGGGAAGTGGGAGCACCTCCCTAAGCAGCCAATGGGCAGGGGGCCTGCCAAGCATTTCAGGACACGTGGGCCTGGCTGGCCTCCAGTAGGAGGCAGGCAGGCAGCAGAGACCCACTGTCTGAGGCTAATGTCAAGGTCAGGTCCTTCCCCCTCGGGTTCCTGCCTCTGCGCCCCCAGATATCCAGCCACTCCCCAGCCCAGGCCACACCCGCAACACTAGGGGTATTTTGGGGTCTGGCTCTGTACTGCCTGAGTTTGTCTCTGTGATGGGTGGGCCTAAGGCAGAGGTTGGAGCTCTTCCACCCTTTCCTTAATACCATCCTATCCTCCTTCCATCTGAAAATATTTATGTTTTATTGTTTTAAATTGTTTTTTTTTTTTTTTGAGACAGAGTCTCACTCTGTCACCCAGGCTGGAGTGCAGTGGCGCCATCTCAGCTCACTGCAACCTCTGCCTCCCGGGTTCAAGCGATTCTCCTGCCTCAGCTTCCTAAGTAGCTGGGATTACAGACCCACCCCACCACGCCTGGCTAATTTTTGTATTTTTAGTAGAGACGGGGTTTCACTATGTTGCTCAGGCTGGTCTCGAACTCCTGACCTCATGATCTGCCTGCCTTGGCCTCCCAAAGTGCTGAGATTACAGGCATGAGCTACCATGCCTGGCCTGTTTAAAATTTTTAATTGTGATAAAATACAAATGACATAAAATTTACCATATTAGCCATTTTGAAGTGTACAGTTAGGTATTTTAAAGTATATTCACATTGTTGTACCACCAATCTCCAGAACTGGAGCACAGTATCCATCAAATAACTCCCCCTTCCCCCCACCCATCCCCAGGCAACCACGTTCTACTTTCTGTCCATAAATTTGACTACTCCATGTACCTCATAGAGTGCTTTTGTGGCTGGCTTATTTCACTTCGCACAATGTCTTCAAGGTTCATCCACAATGTAACATGAGTCGTGATTTTCTTCCTTTTTAAGGCCAAATTGTATTCCATTGTGAGCACACACCCCTGTTGTTTTAGAGATGGGATCTTATTCTGTCACACATGCTGGAGTGCAGTGGCACCATCTAGGCTCATTGCAGCTTCGGACTCCTGTGCTAAAGCCATCCTCTTGCCTCAGCCTCCTAAGTAGCTGGGACTACAGGTGCACACCACCACACCGGGCTGGTTTTGTATTTTTTGTAGTGATGGGGTTTCGCCATGTTGCCCAGGCTGGTCTCCAACTCTTGAGCTCAGGCGATCCACCCAGCTCAGCCTCCCAAGGTGCTGGGACTGCAGGTGCGAGACATCACATTGTTGTTTATCCATTTATTTGCTGTGGAACACTTGGGATGCTTCCATCATCTGGCTGTTGTGATTCGTGTTTTTACCCCCCCCCCTTTTTAAAACCCCCTGACATCAAACAGGAAGGAAACTGCCCTTGGCTCGGTCCTAGGAAGATGGGCTCAGCCTCCCCCTGCCCCTTCCCCCAGCACCTGTGTTTCCACCTTCAGGACCCTTCCCCCAGGCACTCTCACACCTCTGGCTACTCAGAGGACCCACTACAGACATTTGAACCAAATGTGCTTACTTAATGCCCTGCATCAAAACTGATTTTTGTACCCGTTTTCATGAAGTGGCCTGAGTCCATGCTAAGGAGTCCCTGCTGTCCTTCCAGTACATTTCCCTTTGAACGAGGGGTTTTGGGAGATGCAGTGCCTTATAACCCCAGGAAATAAACCTGGAGGGAGTGCTTGGACAGCAGGTGTGGCAGGGAAGGGAGAGGCGGGGTGGGTACTTTGAGGTGGGGAGAGCATTGTCCAGTGAACTGGGAGAAGCTGAAAGCTTCTGAATGGTGGGTTTTGACGAGGCTTGAAAGGCTTCCAGGGACCCAGACCCTGGCGCCTGGAGGTCAGTGCTGGCTTCACTCCCTCGGGCTGTGGATAACCTGTGTAGAGGCTGTGTCTGTCCTCTCCCCACTGTCTGAATGGCCTTGATGCTGCCTCCCCCTCCCACCGTCACCAACTGTTAACTTCACAGAATAAGAGTGGAAAAGCTCTTCCAATGAAACAGGTAGTTAGTTTCAAAAATGAGGAGGGTGGTGAGGTGCCAGGGTCCTGACATGAGGGTTGGCAGAGCGGGCCTAGAAGGAGAGCAGGCAGCCAGCACACAGTGCGGAGTAGATGGGCACGGGCAGCATCAGACAGACAGGCTGGCCCGAGGGGTGCGGGGCAGAGCGGCCTGATGGGCATTCGGCCCCCTCTGACCCTGGCTCCACACTCCGCAGCCTCCCTTTCTCCTCCTCTGGCCTGAGGCCTGGCTTGGGGCTAAGGTTATCAGGGAGAAGTCTCTGTGGCTCCCCAGGTGTCTGGGGAGGGACATAAGTTGCGGTGGCAGGTCTCTATGCCAGCACTCAACACCTGATTCCTAAATAACTGTTCTTCATTTTTCTCTCCCTCTGAGCTGTGGCTGCATGAGGACAGGACTGGGGCTCATCAGCCTGAACACTATAGAGCCCAGCACAGCACCTGGCACAGAGTAGGAGGAAGATTCCAAGCCATGGGCACACAGGGGCAGGTGGGAGTCCTGGGAGGGTGGGGTGCACTGGGGTAGAAGCCAGGGAGACCAGGCAGCGGGTAGACTGGGCTGGAGTTAGGGGTCACATTCAGGCATTCAGTCATTTATGAGCATCCGAGGCTGCTCACTGTGGCACCCCTTGTATAGCAAGAATTTGGAAAGGGCCTGAAAGGTCATCAACAGGTGTAAACAGGTGAGAGGATGAATTTGTCATTCAGCGAATGCTATCAGACAATGAGGAAACTGTCCATACACTGATCTTAGAAAGATCTCAGAGATTTGCTAAGTGAGAAAAAGCAGGATGTACAAAGAGTGTGTAAAGCCTGCGTTCATATGTGAGTGTGTGAGCCCATGCCGTGTGAACTTGTGCGTGCACACGTGTGTGTGCACGTGTGGTGTGCGTACACCCCTCCAGAAGGATGTGGAAGAAACTGGCCAGAGTGTTGCCTGCAGCAAGGCTGGAGGACGGTGTTGGATTTTCTGCGAGGCTGGAGGACGGTGTTGGATTAAACTGATTTTCCACTGCGTATTCTTTTGTACCTTTTTGAATTTCAAATATTTTACCTATTCAAAAAATCAGTAAACATTTACAAAACCACCCATATCATCATGCAAACTTTCAATGTATTCTGAGCACCTGCTACGTAAAATCAGACACAAAGCTATGTGCCTTTGACCACGAACCCACATGTGACCCTCTCTCTGCTCATTTTCTCATTCGTTCCGCATTGTCCCCTCAAACCTTTTATTACCATGTGCCTTGGTAATAGGGGTGCGGATGAATGAGATGCCACTTGACCTATTGGGGGGTTAAGACTTGTAAGCAGCTGGTGACACCAACTAGAAGGGGCTGGTGCCATCACAGAGGCCAGGTCAAATACCAGAGGAGAGAGAGTAGAATGGGACGTGCCAGGGGCTGGGGGAGCGGCGCTTGGTGCCAATGAGGGCACTGTTTTCAGTTTCACAGGATGAGGAGCGCTCTGTGGGTGGACAGTGATGGCTGCACAGCACTGCCAATGTCTTCAATGCCCCAGATCTGTATACTTAACATGGTGAAGACGGTAAATTGTATGTTATGTGTATTTTGCCAAGTTTTTAATGCTTTTTTTTTTGTCTTTTGTGTGTGTGTATGTGGAGAATGAGGTCTCACTACATTGCCCAGGCAGGTCTTGAACTCCTGGGCTCAAGCTATCCTCCCTCCTCTGCCCCTCTAAGAGCTGGGATTACAGGCGTGAGCCACCGTGCCCAGCTACCAAGTTTTTTAAAAAAATTAAAAGTGAAGGATGTGCGCAGTGGCTCATGCTTTTAATCCCAACGCTGCGGGAGGCTGAGGAGGGTGGGTCACCTGAGGTCAGGCGTTTGAGACCAGTCTGGCCAACATGGCAAAACCCGCCTTTACTAAAAATACAAAAATTAGTGGGGCATGGTGGCGCATGCCTATAATTACAGCTACTCGGGAGGTTGAGGCAGGACAATTGCTTGAATCCGGGAGTGAAGGTTGCAGTGAACCGAGATTATGCTGTTGCACTCCAGCCTGGGCAACAGTGTAAGACTCCGTCTCAAAAAAGAAAAAAAGTGAAAACACGCTAGAAGAAGGATGAAGGACAGAAAGAAGTGTTTATTCACCCACCACCTGTCGGGTTCTGTGGCAGGTGTTTGTTCTTCCAGTGGCCCTGCAGGGTGGACATTATTATTCACATTTACAGACAACAGGACACAGAGCCCAGGAAGACCTAGTGACACGTCTGAGGCTGCACAAACAGCACGTGGCAGAGCTGGGATTCAAATCCACATGTGTCAGACTTCTCCCTGCAACTGGCAGCCTCTGGGGAAGAGAGTGGGAGCTGGAGGGTGGGGGACATTTCACAGAAGAGGCAGCCTTGGTGCTGAGTCTTGAGGGGCCATTGAGTCACTACCGGTAGGCAAGAAAGAGCCTGCCTTGAGAGGAGCAGCCTGAGCTGCCATCACAGGCGTGACAGTGTATGGTGTGCCTGTGAACCCGCCAGCCTGCTGGGATGGGAAACAAGGCCAGCAAGGGGCGCACCTGAGGCAGAGGCTCTGGGATGCTACAGAGGTGTGGGCTTTGTCCTGGGCCATGGGGCACTGTCAGGCAAAGGGTCGCTCTTAACCTTTCTGGCTGCCACACTTCCTGGAGCTCCTGGGCTCTGCTTCCTGAAGACGTTTCCTCTCCATTCCTGATGGTCCCTCAAATATCCCCACAGATCGGGACAAAAATTCCAGAAAATTTGCTTGAGCCCAGGAGTTCGAGACTGTAGCGAGCTTGGGTCATGCCTCTGTGCTCCAGGCTGGATAACAGAACAAGATCCTATTAAAAAAAAAAAAAAAAAAAAAAACAAGAAAAAATGTTTAGAAATTGCTCTGAGGTTGAATCGGATTTATTTTTGATTTTCCTTTCCTTAAATAGTCCCCTCCACAATAGAACAAACTTCTAGCCCCACAACCTGGACTTGCCCCTGGCTGAGCCAGATAGTAAACTATGAGTTTTTTTTTTTTTCCTGGATGCCTTTTGCTTTCCCTAGAATTAATGATCAGCTTTTTTAAAAAAATAAACTTTATTTTTCAGAGCAGTTTTAGACTTACAGCAAAATCAAGCAGAAAGTGCAGAGATTTCCATAAACCTTCTGGTCCCATATAGGCACAGCCTCCCCCACAATCAACATCTCCCATCAGACTGGCTGGCCACAGCTGTCATCCTGGGGTCTCCTTTCACCATAGCCTTGGGGATTCCATTCATCTCTCTTCTGTTCCTTTATTCATTTAGCAAATAAGTATTGAGTCCTCACTATATGCCCAGCATTGTTACAGGCACTGGAATACACCACCAAACAAAATGAACCAAAGTTTCTGCTGACTTGGAGCTTATCATCAAATGGGAGAAATAGACAACAGCCAAGAAAAATACGTGAGGTGTTCATTCCAGTCATGCAATTTTGAATATTTTCAATATTCAAAAATCAACCAATGTAATCTACCGTATTAACAGATGGAAGAAGAAAAATCACACCACATCGAGCAATGCAGGAAAAACATTTAACAAAATTCGGCAACTATGATAAAAACTCTCAGAAAAATAGGCAAAGAGGGAAACTTCCTCACCATGATAAAGGCCATCTACAAAACACTTTGAGCTGATATCACACTTACTGGTGTGTGAAAGTGATCAGAATCAAAATGGAATCATGTGTGTTAAAAACCCTGACAAACAGAGCCAAGGAAGGCCATTGAGGGCGAATTCTCACCCGCAAATGCCTGATAACAAGAACTGTCACAAAAGACTCTGCAAAAACCACGACCTTGCACAAAGGCCATTGCAACCTTACATACACACAAAATACTTCTGTGAGGGCATCCGCTCGCCAGCTGCCTGTCCAATCTCAGACTGGGGCCACCCTTATTATTGATTCTTGTAGCCAAGGATAATTATCTCAAAACAATTATGTTAATTCTCCTCATTTTCCTTTAAAAAACCTTAGTCTTCCTTAATTTCCCTGGATATACACATAATTTTCTCTTGTGTGCATATTCCCATTGCAATGCTCTATTTCCAAATAAATATCATTTTTTTTCAGTGAGTCTCCCTCTCTGTTTACTATCGAGGTTGACAAGTCAAAGACTGAATGCCTTCTCCCTAAAATTGAGGAAAGTCAAGGACGTCTACTTTCACCACTCTTCTTCAACACATTGCAGGAAGTTCTAGCCAGTGTAAGGCAAGAGAAGGAAATGAAAGTCATAGAGAGAACAAAGAAATGAAAGTGTCCCTATTTGTAGATGACGTGATTGTCTACATAGAAATCACCCATAAGACTACAAAAAACCTCTTAGAACTAATCAATAGATTCAGGAAAGCCCCAGGATAGGAAATGATAAAGGAAGCTGAGTGGGATGGCTCATACTACAAACCCAGCACTTTGGGAGGCTGAGGCAGGAGGTCATCTGAAGTTGGGAGTTAGAGACCAACCTGACTAATATAGTGAAATCCTGTCTCTACTAAAAATACAAAAATGAGCTGGGCATGGTGGCGTGCACCTGTAGTCCCAGTTACTCAGGAGCCTGAGGCAGAAGAATCACTTGAACCCAGGAGGCAGAGGTTGCAGTTAGCTGAGGTTGCTCCACTGCACTCCAGCCTGGGCGACAGAAAGAGACTCTGCCTCCAAAAAATTAATTAACTAATTAATATAAAAAATAAAATAAAATGACAAAGGATGCAAAATTATTAATTATACTTCTGTATACTAACAATGACCAAGTAGATACTGAAATCGAAAATACAATACCATTGACAATTGCCTAATAAAATGGAAATACTTAGTGCAAATCTAACAAAACATGTACAGCACGTGTTTGCTGAAAACTACACAACATTGATGACAGAAGTCAAGGAAAACCTGATGGGTTCGAAAATTCAACATAGGAAATATGTCAATTCTCCCAAAATTGATATATAGGTTTAATTCAATTCCTATCAAAGCCCAGTGAAAGTTTTTGTAGATAAAAAGAAGATTATTTTAAAAATTTATATGGAAAGCAAAGAAACTAAAAAACCTAAGGTATTTAAAAAATAGAAGAATCAAGTGGGAAGAATCACTATACCCCATGTTAAGGTTTATTATGTAGCTACAGAAATAAGACAATGTGGCACTGGCAAAGGGATGGATGCATAGATCAATGAAACAGAACAGAGAACCCAGAAATAGACCCATGCAAATATGCCCAACTGATTTTTAACAAAGCTTTAAAGTAATTCAATAGAGGAAAGGTAGCCTTTCAATAAATGGTGTTGAAACAGCCAGACATCCAAAAGTGGGAAAAAAAAAAAAAAGGAACTCCACCTAACCTTCACAACTTATACAAAAATTAACTTGAAATGGATCACAGACATAAATGTAAAAGATTAAATTATAAAACTTGTAGGGCAGGCATGGTGGCTCATGTGTATATTTGGGAGGCTGAGGAGTTTGAGACCAGTGTGGGCAGCATAGCGAGACCACATCTCTACAAAGAAAAAATGGCCAGGGGTCGTGGTGTTCACCTGTGGTCCTAGCTGCTTGGGAGGCTGAGGTGGAAGGATCTCTTGCCCACGAGTTCAAGGCTGCAGTGAGCTATGATCATGCCACTGCACTTCAGCCTGAGCAACAGAATGAGACCTTGTTGCAAAACAAAAACAAAACCAACTATGAAACTTTTAGAAAAAAAATATAAGAGAAAATCTTTGGGATCTAGGGCTAAGGGCCAAGTGAAGAATTCTTAGACTTGACAGCAAACGCCCAATCCATAAAAGGAAAAACTGATAAACTGGATTTCATTAAAAAAAAAAAAAAACTTGTGTTCTGTGAAGAATTTTGCTCTGTGACAGTGGATGAAGATGAAAGCTACAGAATAGGAGAAAATATATATAAACTACATATCAGACAAATGACTAGTATTTAGACAATAAAGAAGTTTTAAAACTCAGAGGTTAAAAAAAAACCCCAAATAACTCAATTAGAAAATGAGCAAAAGACACATAAAGACCTTCACCAAACGGGATTTACAGATGGCAAATAAGCCCTTGAAAAGATGCTCAACATCAGCAGCTGTTACACTACACACCTCTCAGAATGGCTAAAATAGAAGCCAGTAACAACAGCAAGGGCTGGTGAGGATGTGGAGAAACTGAGTCACTCAGACATCGCTGGTGGGAATGCAAATTGGTACAGCACTCTGGAAAACAGTTTGGCAGTTTCTTATAAAACCAAACATGCACTTAACCCAGCAATTGCACTCTTGGGCATTTATCCCACAGAAAGGAAAATTCATGTTCCCAAAAAATCTGCATACCAATGCTCAGAGCAGCTTTACTCTTAATAGCCAAATTGGAAACAACTTAAACATCCTTCAATGGGTAGATGGTGAAACAAACTGTTGCACACTGACCCCACGATATACTCACTACTAAGTAATAAAAAAGAACAAAACACAACTACCCAGGGGAACCCCCAAATAATTTCAAAATTATTTCAATTTTTTGAGTCATCTGAAAGTGTGAAAAAATCCATTTGAGTGAAAAAAAAGCCAATCTCAAAATGCTACATACTGAATCATTCCAGTTATGTAACACTCTTGAAATGGCAAAATTAGGAAGATGGAGACCGGGTTAACGCTTGCCAGGAGTTAAGTGGGGGACGGGGTGGGAAGGAAGTGGGTGTGGCTATTAGAGGGCAGTCTAAGGAGCTCTCATGGTGGTGGAAACATACGGAATCTTCACTCTCGTACCAGGCCGATAATGGCTCCCAAAAATATGTCCACATCCTAAAACCCAGAATTTCTAAATGTTACTTTATCTGGAAAAAAGGTCTCTGGAGATATAATTAGTTTAAGGATCTGGAGAGGAGATTATCCTGGATTATCTGGGTGGGCTCTAAGTGCCATCACCAGTTTTGAGAGAGGATTTCACACACACACACACACACACACACACACACACACACACACACACTCTGTGACCCACAGGAAAAGGTGATGGGAAGGCGGGGCATAGAAAGACGGATTAGATCAGCTGCCAGACGCTGGAACAGGCAAGGAACGGATTCCCCTTGGAGCCTCTGGAGGAAGCACAACCCTGCCTATGCCTTGACCTCGAGCTTCTGACCTCCAGAACTGTGAGAGCATAGATTTGTCTTGTTTTCAGCCACCCAGTTTGTGGTAATTTGTTACAGCAGCCGCAGGAAACCAACACAACTCACTTCCTTGTGATATTATGCTATAGTTTTGCAAGATGTTACCGTTGGGGACACTGGGCAAAAAATACACATCTCTCTGCATTATTTCTTACAACTGCATGTGAATCTACAGTTATCCTCTCATAAAAAGTTTAATTGAAAAATAAAGCAAAGATGGGAGCTGAAAATTCAGTTGCTGGGGTGAACTCTTCAAACAGTAGGACTGGCAGAAACAGTGCAAGTAGGAAAGCAAGTCTGTGTCTGGGGAATAGGACTCCACTCTTTTTGTTTGTTCGTTTTTGGTGTTTTTGTTTTTGTTTTTATTGCATTTTAGCTTTTGGGGTACATGTGAAGAACATGCAAGATTGTTGCATAGGTACACACATGGCAGTGTGATTTGCTACCTTCCTCCTGTTTTTGTTTTTAATAATAAAATCCTGTCAATTATTCCAAAGGACTCCATTTTTTTTTTTTTTTTTTTTTTGAGATGGAGTCTCTATCTCTCGCCCAGGCTGGAGTGCAGTGGCACGATCTTGGCTCATTGCAACCTCTGCCTCCCGGGTTCAAGCGATTCTCCTGCCTCAGCCTCCCGAGTAGCTGCTGTATGCCACGATGCCTGGCTAATTTTTGTATTTTTAGTAGAGACAGGGTTTCACCACATTGGCCAGGCTGGTCTTGAACTCCTGACCTCAGGTGATCTGCCTACCTCGGTCTCCCAAAGTGCTGGGCTTACAGGTGTGAGACACTGTGCCCGGCCAGGACTCCATTCTTAAGAGGACAAATTGATAGCCTCCTCATGAAGGAGTGATACAAAGTTAGCATCAACCTATCTCCAGTGGGCTGGCTGGTTCCTGTGGATTATACAGTGTCAGGGATTCAGTGTTGGTTATTGTTAGTATTTAGCAGTTAGGGAACTCAATGGTAATGGCATCCATATAAGCCCTAGTGGTGGGTACCTACTGAGGAAGGATTGGGTACAAGGAAAACAAGCTGGCTGATATTCATAGGAGGAATTGACCATTTCATCAGCCTGATCATTGAACGCCTCCTCTGCAGTGGGTGACTCTGATGGGAATGTGCGTGATACATGAGTCTCTTCACGTGGTGCCCATTCTAGGACTTCTGTCCATGTACCTCTTTCCCAGACTTCCTGGTCACCAGTCTTCCAGTTCTGACCAAAGTTCCTCACCAGCCACACAATCTATTACCCATTACCTGTTAGTCAATGTAGAGCCATACCCTAAGCCATCATGCCTCCAAAGCAAAGCAGACCACCAGATTGGCTGCAATGTGTCTACTGGGAGGCTTTCCCTTCACTACTGTCTTTCAGCCCCATTTCTGGGTGGAACTTAGTGCAGTGGTCCTACCCTTCCATCTGATGACCCTTCTGTAAACAATAGATTGATTTTTCTTTTTCGTCTTTTTTTTTTTTTTTTTTTTTAGGCATAGTTTCGCTCTTGTTGCCCAGGCTGGTTTGCATTTTCTAGAATTTTATATAAATCAAATCACACTGTATGTGTTTTTGGTATGGCTTCTTTCACTCAGAGTAATTATTTTGAGACTTACTGTGTAATCGTATGTAGCAATCACTTATTCTTTTTTATTGCTGAGTAGTATTCCATTGTGTGGATATATCACAATTTGTTTATCCGTTTACCTTCGAATGAAAGTGTGGATTGTTTCCGGTTTGGGGCTCTTGAAAAAACAAACTGCTACAACATTCTTGTACAAATCTTTTTGTGAAACTGTGTTGTTGTTTTAGACAGTGTCTCGCTCTGTTACTGATGCTGGAATGTAGCGGCCTGAGGAGCTCTCTGCATGCTCAACCTCCTGCACTCAAGCGATCCTCCTGCCTCAGCCTCCCAAGCAACTAGGACTACAGGCACAGCACACAAGGCCTCACTAATTTTAAAATTTTTTTTTTTTTGGTAGAGACAGGGTCTTATTCTACTGTCCAGGGTGGTCTTGAACTCCAGGCCTCAAGCAGTCCTGCTGCCTCAGCCTCCCAAAGTGCTGGGAGTACAGGCATGAGCCACCATGCCTGTTTTCATTTCATATGTTTTCATTCCTCTTGGATAAATACCTAGATGAGGAATGACTGGGTCATATTGCAGGTGTGTGTTTCATCTTTTAACGAGCTACTAAACTGTCTTGCAATGTGATTATACCACCAGCAGTGTATGAGAGTTCCATTTGCTCTATATCTGCAATCAGTCTTTTTAATATTAGCTACTTTGGTGGGTGTATAGTGATATCTCATTTAAATTTCATTTTTGGCCAGGCATGGTGGCTCATGCTTGTAATCCCAGCACTTTGGGAGGCTGAAGCAGGTGGATCACTTGAGTCCAGGAGTTTGAGAACAGCCTTGGTAACATGATGAAACCCTATTTCTATAAATTTACAAAAAATTGCCAGGCGTGATGTCACATGCCTGTAGTCCCCACTACTTGGGAGGCTGAGGCAGGAGGATAGCTTGAGCCCCAGATGGTGAGGTTGCAGTGAGTTGAGATCACACCATTGCACTCCAGTCCGGGCAACAGAGCAAGACTCTGTCTCAAAAATAAATCTGTAAATAAATAAATTTTATTGTTCTTAGTGACTAACGATTTTGAGGACCTTTTCATGTGTTTATTTGCCATCTATATACTTCTTTGGTCAAGTGTTCAGAGCTTTTGCTAATTTTTTTCAAGGATGTGTCTTGATGGTGATTTTGATTGAATTTGGGACATTGCATGTGAAAAAAAAAAAGGCTGTGGATGGTATTGTATTCCTACTTTATTTTGGCAGGCAGATGGAAGATGGGCAAATCACTCTGGTGCAGTTAAGGGTGGCTTTGCTCAGTCTGGCCTCTCTGGCTTCTCTATCTGCCTGCAGCATAGCCCCTCAGCATCCTCCAGTAAAAGGTTGTTTTTCATGTTCTTTCTGTTCTGGTGGACACTGAATCCCAGATTCTGTCTCCTCCACATCTTGACACCACCAAATGACTGTGTTTAAGCCTCTCACCAGACGCTTTCTGTTTGATTTCTTGCCCCCTTGTTCCAGAAGGCCAAGGAGACTGAGGAGCTCTCACGGGTGTGGCCACAGCCAGAGCCCCTCAGCTCCAGCGTCTTGAGGATATCACAACCGGATGAGATTCATGGTGGCTCCTGGTGAATCTGTCTAAGGTGAATCTGTCTAACCAGGTCTAATGTCCCAGGAGCCTCAGAGGCACCCATGGAGGTGGGATGGATCCTGCCACATCATTTCCCATCCACGCAGGTAGGGAGAGGTGTGATGTGAGTCCTGTTCCTATCTGGGATCTTCGCGCTCTTCCAAAAGTAAGAATCCTACCAGGGAGGTGCCAGGAGCAGCAGGGAAGGGGAAGAGGTATGCTGATGGAAGAAAGGTGACTGAAGGACTTCACCCCCACCCCGACCCCTGCAGCCTAGAATGATCCTTTATAAGCAGTATGAGCGGGACCTCAGGATACTGATGTCACTTTCAGCGCTGCCTTAGCGAGCCTTGCTCAGGGCCACTCACCCCCTAGTAGCTCCTGTGGGAAGGTGACCTCACACTCCTGGGGGAGCAGGCAGAGCAGGAGTCTCGAGGAAAAGACAGGATCAGGAACATTTTCTTTGGGTCATTAGAAACCCTGGAATAAACCCTATGTCTTTTGTTGTTTAACATTTTTAACTTTTTCTTACGAAAAACTTTAAATACATACACAAGCTGACTGGGTAGTCTAATGAGCCCCCATGTACCCATCACCCAGCTTCAACAAGGCATGGCCCGTTTCATCTTTGCTCCTACCTACTTCCCCCTTCTTGTATTATCTTAAAGAAAGTCCTAGACGTCATATTATTTCATGTGTGAATACTTCAGTGTGTATCTCTAAATGATAAGACTTCCTTTTATATGTATGTAAATATATGTATAAAGCTATAATACATAATATATCAATATTAGATATTATCATATTAATAGTTAAAATATTATGGTTTTCTATAACTATAATCATAATATTAATATATAACCTATATTTATAACCATTTAACCATCATCACACCTAAAACATTAAAAATACATTCATTTCATCAAATATCCAGGGAGTGTTTAAGTCGCCAGTTGCCTTATAAACTTTTTAACTGTCTTTTAAACTATACCTTGCTTATTTGAATCAAGATTCAAATAAGATTTACACACTGAGATAGTTTGATCTGCCTTTTAAGCCCCTTTTACCCTGTTTCTTGCGTCGGTGTGAGCAGGCATGTGTGCTTGTGTGTGTGCATTTATGTGTGTGTGCACGTGAGCATGTGCATGTGTGTGTGTGGATGCATGAATGTGTGTATGTGCACGTGTGTGCATGCGCATGTGTGAATGTGTGTGTTCATGTGTGCATATGCAAGCGTGAATGTGTGTGTGCACATGCACATGCGTGAATGTGAGTGTATGTGCATGTGTGAATGTGTGTGTGCACGTGTGAATGTGTGTGAGGAAGCAGGCCATTTGTCCTTCAGGGGTTCCCGTGGCCTGTGTAAGGGTAGCTGAGAGAAAGGGGAATAGACCCAAAGTCAGGCAAGAAGGTTTTATTAACCTGCTGGGCTGCTCAGTAACAGTCAGAGGAGGCAGCCCTGCGCTTACAAAACGAGGGTTTTATACAGGGTGAGAGGAGCATAAGGGGGTTTTAGGACTGAGGTAATCTATCCATTGGTAACAGGCACAGAGATAGTTTGTTAACCTATAAGAGACCTACAATACATTATCCTGTGACTTTTGTGGTGGCAGTCTTTTACAAAAAGAGAGAAACCAGGAGGTTTTTTTTACAGATATGTGTCACACAGGAATTTACAAGTATGGATAACCAATGTATGTTTTCCCTGTCTTCCCTCAAGCCGCCTGTGCTGCCTGGATGGCTGTAATCAGGCTTTGCTTAATGGTAGGTCAGGCAGCCTTGATGTGGCGCCTATGTAGGGGTTCCGGAATGCAGCTGCAGAGCAATCAGAGGAGGGAAGGGGTCAGCCTGCGTGGAGAGGGCTTTCTTGTCCCTAACAGCCTGGACCTCGTTGGCTGCACTTGTGTGGGGTCTGCTGTGCTTTTCCACCAGGAGGGGCATCCTGTGGGGTTGTCTCTCCCTGTGATATTAACAGCAATGCAAGATCAACAATAGATTCATTAATTCAGTATTTGATCCTACACTGGTGGGCCTGAAAAGCTTCATTTTGGAGATACAGGAGAAGGACAAGGCAGGGTCCTGTGTCCTCTTACTTCTGTCTCTCAAAACCCCACTGTGGCTTCTCCAGACCTGCCACAAGGGGTGCAATCAGGATGGTTCTCTTCTGTCCCAGCCCTCAGGGCCCCACTTTTGGTGGGTCCTGGCACCCCACCCTGTAGTGGCCAGATGCCCGAGGAATGAAGAATGAGTAAATTGATGAGATGGCCGCTGCCATCTCTGCAGGTCATCCTTTCAGGTAACAGCCCAGGCGCTGGGTCGGGCCAGGAGGAGAAACGGCTTAAGGCAGCGAAGCTTTCTCAGCATCCTCAACTCAGGTGGCCTGACTGCTTGATGACAGGATTTGAGGATGGAAGGAACGATCCTGATGGTGGCCCCTGAACAGAGACTTCTGAGGCACAGGGAACAAGGATGTGTTGGGTGAGAGCGTGGTTCCTCAGGCAGACCCGGGTCCAGACGCCAACCGCACCTAAACAGCTGCATGCCACGGAGCATATTACTCCTGTCCCTGTCATAGGTTGATAATGCCCCCAGAGACATCAGGTCCCCATTGCTGGAACCTGTCGACATTACCCTATTGGAAAAGGGTCTTTGCAAATGTGATTAAGTTAAAGCTCTTGACATGGGGACTGTCCCAGATGGTCCAAGTGGGCCCTAAATGTGGTGAGAAATGTCCTCATAAGAAAGGCAGAGAGACATTTTACACAAGGCGAAGGCAGAGTGGAAAAAGACTTAAAGACGCTGGCCATGAAGATTGGAGTGATGCATCAGCAAGCCAAGATGAGCTGGCAGCCACAGGAGCCGGAGGAAGCAACACTCCCCTCTAGAGCCTCTGGACGCCTGATTTCAGAGTTCTCCAGAACTGGGAGAGAATATCTTTCTGCTGTCCTAAGCCACCAAGCTTGTGGTAATGTTACAAGAGCCACAGGAAACTAACTCATGCTATATACCTCCTTTGCAGAATGTATAGTGGGGCCTTATGGAGGAGGAGAAAACCTGGCGGGAGTCTAGGAGGTGGCAGCTAGCAGGAGCCCAGCCCTCCCACTTGCCCACCTCCTCCCTTCACCCTCCCAGTTGCAAGGTTTGTCCCAGTGGCCTTTGGTACAATGCGGCCCACCTTTTTGGCCATGGTTCATGGTCCGAGGAGGTAAGCCAGCGTTCATCTGATTGGCTCGGTGTAAGCCAGAGTTCCTCTGATTGGCTCAGTGTAAGCCAGAGTTCCTCTGATTGGCTCGGTGTAAGCCAGAATTTCTCTGATTGGCTCGGTGTAAGCCAGAGTTCATCTGATTGACTCGGTGTCTCCCCGGTGGCCAGGCCTGCAGCAAGCCTTCTCAGCCCTCTAAGGACACCCTGTTTTGCGCCATGTGGGCCAGAGAGGCGAGAACAGGAGAGGACACCGCAAGGGCCAGGGAACAGGCAGTGCGCCCTTCCCCTGAGATGTGGCCTGGAGGAGCTGGGAGAGGTCCCACGGTTCCCCAGGCAGGCACTGGGCGGGTTAGGTGAGCCTGCCTCAGGCCCTGCAGCACGTTTCACCTGGAGCCCCTGCCCAAGGCCACGGTCTCCACCTGTACTGCCTGTCATCAAGCACGAGGCCCCTTCCCTCTGTGGAGTGCGTTTTCTCTATGAGGGGCATTGGTGCTGGTTGGATTGCTGTGGCATCCCCAGCACCTCGCACACAGTAGGTGCGCAACACGCATTTGCTGAGAGGATAAATGAGTGAACAAAAAGAGATCCGGGGTGAGAATGGACAGTCTGAGGAGAGTGTCTGGCAGAAGCTGGTTTGACAAGAACGTCACTTAGGGACGCACTGGGTTCAGCGTTCAAGATCGTCATGTCACCTTGAATCCTCAGACCTGCCCTTGGTGCTGCTGCCCTGGCTCCAGAGACAGACCTGTGTTCACAAAAGGTCAGGTCCTCTGCCCCATACCGGCTGGCTTGTCACACACGGCTGGTCCCTAGCCCCAGCCTGTGACCCCACCTGCGTGGAGCGCAGTGGAGTCTTCTGATGGGGACGGGGGCTGTGAGAGCGGTCCGGAACACGGGCACCTCCCTACTCACACTCGTGGCCACCTTGTCTGTTTCCTTGGAGGGACTGGCCAGGGAAACCCAAGTGGCATGAGGGAGGGGGTCGCACTGGAGGAGCCCCTCTGCCTGGGGCCCTCCCCTGTGGCCAGTCTAGGGAGGAACAGCTCCGGGAGGGAGCCTGGGGGTGGCAGCTGAGGGCCAAATGAGCAGGTCAGTTCTTCAAGCACGTGTGACTATTGGAACAGAGCAACGACCTAAGGTTTAAGCCGTAAGAAGGGCATTGAAGGTAAGGGACCAGACACAGCAGCCCAACAAGGGAGCTGTTATCCACTGCACCACCCACCGTCCGGCTGACCAGGAAAGGTTTGGAGGCAAGAGAGGAAGATCCCCAAGTGGGAAGGGTGTGGGTGGGACCTGGGCTCCCAGCCTGTCCCTGCCCCCTCCATCTGACCTGGCTCTTCCCAAACCCCTGTTCCCCCAAGTATGCAATTCCGATGCCTGCCCGTGATACCCCAGTTCTCCACCTGCCTCTGGAGCAGTACTGCAGCAGAGTTCCGGGGAGTCTCCCCCATTCCTCTGCACATGGGGCCCCAAGACTTTGCAGGGAAAACTTGTCACAAATCCAGATTCCAGTCCCCTCTCAGGCTCAGATTCCTGATCCAGGAACCTGCATTTGTTAAACGTGTGTGGTCACAACATAGGGACTATATTTTATTTTATTAGTTATTTATTTTGAGACAGAGTCTCCCTCTGTCGCCCAGCCTGGAGTGCAGTGGCCTGATCTCAGCTCACTGCAACCTCCGCCTCCAGGGCGGCTTCAAGCGATTCTCCCGATTCTCCCGGAGAATCGCCTCAGCCTTCAGAGTAGCTGCGATTACAGACATGCGCCACCACGCTTGGCTAATTTTTGTATTTTTAGTAGAGATGGGGTTTCTCCATGTTGGCCAGACTGGTCTCGAACTCCTGACTTCAAGCGATCCGCCCGCCTCGGCCTCCCAGAGTGCTGGGATTACAGGCGTGAGCCACCGCGCCCAGCCGGCACTATCATTTTTTTTAGAGTCCTTATTTTATAGAGTTCGGAACTGAGATATTTTCAGATGCAGAGCGATGGATCGTCTGGGATTTGCTTTTAGAGAGAAACAGGTGGCAGGGCTCCGCTGGAGATATAAGGGAGCCTAATTGGCTTCTTCGTTATAACCGGTCTGCTTTTGAATGTATTTGAATTCGTCTCTTGAAAACCATTTCCCGCCCCTCGGAGACTCCGCGGGAGGGGCGGGAGACCAGGACCTGGGGCCAGGTTGGGTTTGGCTGTGGCGGGCGGGAGCCGGGGCCGGGAGACTGCGGCTGGGCGGGCTCTGGCGCCACCTGGCGGCCGTCGCGGGACCGACGCCCCGTGGATCTCCCCCGGGCAGCGGAATCGGCTGCGGAGCAGCAGCCGGGAAGGGGCGAGGGAGCCCCACTCCATGCCAGGCGCGGGCCCACGCCTGCTGCCCTGACCCTGGAAGCCCCTTCAGCGCAGCACCCAGCCAACCTCGCTCTCCCAGGGCCCACCTCGGATTCTCACCCTCCACTCGCGTTGGAGGCCACTTGGCCCCGACAGTCCTCGGTGTGGATGACAGGTCAGGACTTGGCGATGGCGGGTTCTCCTACTCGGTGGGGGTGGGCGCGCCTGCGCTACGGCACAGCCAGCAACTCGCTAGGGCCCTGCCTTTTGTAATTTAAACCAAGTTACACAGTTTCAACAAGAGCTTTGTGTAATAAGGTTCTTTTTTCTTTTTTTTTTTGAGACAAATTCTCGCTCTGTCGCCCAGCCTGGAGTTCAATGGCACGATCTTGGCTCACTGCAACCTCCGCCTCCCGGGTTCAAATGATTCTCCTGCCTCACCTTCCCGAGTAGCTGGGACTACAGGTGCCCGCCATCACGCCCAGCTAATTTTTGTATTTTTAGTAGACACGGCATTTCGCCATGTTGGCCAGGCTGGTCTCGAACTCCTGGCCTTAGGTGATCCGACCGCCTTGGCCTCTGAAAGTGCTGGGATTACAGGTGTGAGCCACCACGCCCGGCCGTAATGAGGTTCTTAAAATAGTCCCTGTCTTACACCTGCCCAGGGCCTGAGCCCTCAATCTTGGCCTTTTTCAGGAGCTGGGATATCTTGCACCTGGTGAAAATGAAACTGGAATTCCTGACCTGGGAATTCGGGATTACTCCACTTAAACTAACTCACTTCTAATGTAGGGATTCAAGAATTGGGCATGTGGCTTCCAGAGTCCTTTTGGAATGTCACAGTCTAGACTTTTTTTTTTTTTTTTTTAATGAGAGACACCCGGCAGTGGCTCTAAGTGGGTCCTGGTGCTGGCAGGAGCGTGGTGGGAGCAGGTTCTGTCTGTGTACATCTTTCAGGGGCCTTAGGGCTGACTCCACCTGAGAGCCTGGTCCTGGGCTGTGTTAAGACCTTCTGAAGAAATTGTATTTTTATTAAAACATCAAATCGATGTCCCTGTAAAAACAAACAAACTAAAAACCAAGTTACACAATTTCGAATCATATTGTTTCAGGAGGTGTCTGGAAAAAGCAGTTCCCATTCCCTACTTCCTGTGCTCCACAGGGGGCTCTCAGCTCTTCCAGCTGACTCTTGTTTTTTGCCTCCATGTCTGTAAACAACGGATGCCATCCCTAGCGTTTCCTACTGGCTACAGAAGAGGAGGACATACCTCCTCCTCACACCCTCCCAGCACCTCCTGCCTCCTCATTCTCCAGTGAATTCTTACCTTGGGTCAGATGGATGTTAATGGGTTAGGTAACTACTGTTCACAAAGGAGCCAGGAACTATATGTTAGGACTATTTTTCCTTTCTGCCACACCTTTTTATTCCTCCTGGATTTAATGATTGACTTGAACTTTCTTTCACTTACTTCTCCAGATGTTTATGGCTATTTTATCACCAAATTCTTCCCCATCGGTGTAACTCTCTATTTTTTTTTTTTTTTTTTTTTTGAGACGGGGTTTCACCAGGTTGGTCAGGCTGGTCTCGAACTCCCGACCTCCGGTGATTCACCCGCCTCGGCCTCCCAAATGTGCTTTGAATGCTGGGATTATAGGCATGAGCCACCACGCCCGGCCATAACTCTCCTTTTGATAAATGCCCATCCCATAGTCTGTTGATTTCAGTCTTTTGGAGAGCTCTTTCCCGGGGCTTCTGCCCTGCAACCCAGAGAGGCCATTGCCTCCCTCTTGGGTGGCAGTCCCTGGTTCCTAGATCGTTTTTCTTGTTTCTTGCTTTATTCTCCCATTTTGATTGAGCACATCCTTCTATAGCTTCCTGAGAAAAGATTCTTGAGAGGTAAAATTTTGAGAGCTTGTATATCGGACCCTGTTTTTATTTTACCCTAACGCTTGCTTGGTAGCTTAGCTGGGTATATAATTGTTATCTGGGTATCATTTTCCCTCAGTTTTTGGTTTTTGTTTTCAGAGACCAGATCTCACTCTGTAGCCCAAGATGGAGTGCAGTGGTGCAATCACAGCTCTGCAGTCTTGAATTCCTGGGCTCAAGCCATCCTCCCACCTCAGCCTCCGAGTAGCTGGGACCACAGGTGTGCACCAGAACCCCTGGCTAATTTTTTTTAACTTTTTTTTTTTTTTTTTTAGATTGGGGTCTTACTTTGCTTCCCAAGCCAGTCTTGAACTCCTGGCTTCAAGTGATCCTCCCACCTCGACCTCCAAAGTGTTGGGATTACAGGCACGAGCCACTTCAACCAGTCCCCTCAGAGAGTTGAAGGCATGGCTACCTTCTACTGATGTAGATGAGAAGTCTGGGGCCACTCTCATCCTTCAGCCTTCCTGCCATATCTACCTGTTATATGTAAGATCGGAAGCTTGTAGAGTCTTCTCTGTACTCTCAATATACCCAGAGTTCATGACAATGTGCTTTGGATGGATCTAATTTTCCATTGTACAGAGTATTTGGGACATTCTTTCAATATGTATTTCATGACTTTCAACTCTGAGAATTCAGGAGAGAAATTAGAAGTAGAAGATAAAACAAGTTGGAGTTTTGGGAAAACAAGTATGTAATAGGAAGGAATTTATTTGTAAACAAACATGAAAATTCCCCAGAACTGAGTATCCTGCCTACAGAAGGAAAAGTCCTAGGTAGCATTTAACACAATAAGTGAAATGAGACCCAAAGCAAGGCACATGGTGGTGGCATTTCGTAGTTTGCATGTTTGAAGCTGTGTTTAAATAGCACATAGAATATGATGTGAACTTCAGTATACAGTATACAGTCCACCGTACTTACTTCGGTAAGTATGGTGGCCACGATGGAGGAGATGTTGATACTGGTTTGGCTGCATCAGGATCTATCCAGGAGTGCTGGGCGAGGTGGCTCATGCCTGTAATCCCAGCACCTGAGGAGGCCAAGGCAGGCGATCACTTGAGCCCAGGAGTTCGAGACCAGCCTGGGCAACATGGTGAAACCCTGTCTCTACAAAACAAAAACAAAACAAAACAAAAATTAGCTGGGCATGGTTGTGTGCATCCGCCGTCCCAGCTACTAGGGAGGCTGAGGTGGGAAGATCACTTGAGCCTGGGAAATGGAGGTTGCAGTGAGCCAAGACTGCACCACTGCACTCCAGCAGCCCGGGTGATAGAACAACACCCTTCCGAAAAAAAAAAAAAAAAAAAAAAGGGTGTATCCAGGAAGGCTTCATGGAGGAGATGAAACTTATCTGGTTTGTAAAAGATGGACAGATAGCACGACTGGAGTCTCTGAGGGGCAGGAAACACTGAGCTTGTAATAACCCCGAGGTGTGTGGGTGACTGTGCCCTGGGTCAGGAGATGGGGTTGACCCAAGCCTCAAGATAAGGGCTGACGTAGAGAAGATATCCTTATTGTGAAGGCTGCTTGAGCCAGCCTCTGCCTCTTATCTGAGATGTCCCTGGAGAAAACTATGGCCTCACTGTATTCAGCTGAGCCCAATCACACCCAGGAGGCTTGAGCAGCTGAGGCCCACCAGGTAAAGACCCATAAGCAGGTAAAGGTAAGACACATCCTGCTTCCTCCAGGAAAGGAAGGGCCGAGGGTCCTGCCTGTGTAGATCCCTTTGTGGGGATTCACGAAGCCCCTCCCTGTGCTCCCTTTAGAGTTGGAATCGTGACACCAGAAGGGACCTTAGGGCCACCTGGTCTCTGAGCAGAAGCCAGAGGAGGATGGCATTGGCCCAAGGTCCCGAGGCTCATTGGTGACAGGGCTGGGTTTAGAACCCAGGTTTCTAGACCCTCACTCCCTTTGCCCCCCTGGAGAGGGGCAGCCTTCCAGGAGTAAACACTCGGAGACATTCACCTGCACTTAGCTCAGGGGCATCGCAGGGTGTCGGGTTGTGGCAGAGGGGACAGTGGGCCAGAGGGGAGCAGTTGCCATTTGCCGTTTGACTCGGGCTCTGCATCTTGAGCTCGTGTTGAAGATGCAAATGCTCAGGGTCATTATGCGTGCTCTCCATCTGTTCAGGTCCCCCTATTCTGTATTCTCTGGGGTCTCTGAGGGTCAGGGTCTTCTGGACTGTCTCCTACCTGAGGGCCCTGAGCAGCCCTGGGGACAGACACCTCCCAGACAGACACGGAGCCAGGTTCTGTTCAGAAATGCCTTGGACTTCCAGTTTTGCCAGGTTGTTGGTAAGTGAGGGTGGTGGCACTTACTTCTGAGGCTGGGGTCAGCTCCGTGGAGGCAGGGGCCGCAGCTCATTCACTCCACCTCCTCTCAGAGGCTGGCACAGTGTGGGCTACACAGAACTGGCCAAATTCACTTGTATGGAGTAGCCGCCTCTTATGGGTTAAATTGTGTCCCCCAAAAGATGCCAAAGTCCTAACCCCCCATATCTGTGAGTGTGACCTTACTTGGAAACAGGATTGATGTAGATGATGAAGATAAGCTGTGCTCCTTAGGGCAGGTGCTGATCCAATATGGCTGTGTCCTTTTAAAGAGGGGAAATTTGGACACAGACAGGCACACAAGGACAGACAGGCAGACAGGGACAGACAGGCAGACAGGGAGAAGGCCATGTGCAGATTGAGGGAGTGATGCCTCTGGAAGCTGGGAGGGAGGCCTGGGACCGAGCCTTCCCCCGTGCCCTCTGAGGAAGCCTGGCGTTGCCAACACTATGATGTCAAACTTCTGGCCTCCAGAACCAGGAGACCATGTATCTCTGTTGTTCAAACCAGTAGGAAGCCCAGGGAAACCAGTGCATGGCCCAAGAGCACCGCCTGGTTTCCGCCTCCTGCCTGCCCGGCTGCTCTGGCCGTGGATGTTTGCAGCCCAGCTGCCAGGGAGCAGCATCAGCGAGACCAGAGTCCTGTGGCCTGTGCCCTGTGGACTGCATGTGGGACCTCAGCACTCAGCAGCCTCCCAACCCACGTACCTCAGCAGGGACCACAGCTGGTGGAAGAGACGCCCTGCCCAAGGGCAGGGAGGATGGGCCTCCATCCAGTTCTGCCCTGAGGCTGGGGTCCCTCCATCCTGCCTTGGCTCTGGGACCCAGGCTCTGACCACTTTCTTATTTAAGGAAAGACAAATCATTCCTGTGCTCCCCAAGTCCTTGCCAATTTAATGTCATTTTCATTTGCAGCCTTTTAGGCTATTTAACTTGTAAATTTCCCTCAATAATTCCAGTGACATTATTTTCAGAGCCCTGATTGCAGCATTTACATTTGTTAGTATTCCACGAATCACACTCTGAGATGTGTGGGTGCAGCCTTCATCAGGGCACAGCCAGAAAGCACCCCAAGGGGGGGCGCCCTCCCATCCTGCCTGCAGGCCGTTGGCTTGCTGGCATCTATGGGAAGTGCCTGCGTCCAAGAGCCAAGAGGAATGACCTGCAGGAAGGGGTCCCTCTGCACCTACTTCCAGGACCGCATGAATGTGCAATTCCCCATCTGCTGCTCAGACCCTCCTGGATCAACGTCCCTCGTCTGGGTCATCCAGGGAAGCTTTCACACTTAGCTCCAAGCCCTGTGGGGCTGGTTATTCTCTTTTCTCCCCACCCCAACCCCAGCCCACCCCAGGTTCATTCCTGCTCTATGTCTCAGGGCTGGCCCCAGTGCTTGCTCAGAGTGAAAGGAGAGGGGCCGTGTCTCTGCAGCTCCCTCCCACCTCCTTGCCAATCGTGGGCAGCAGCCACGTTCCTCAGGCCACTGTCCTTGTTTTGTGATCTAGCCTCAGCAGCCACACGATGTGACCTCCACCTCCTTTATTGTTGGGGGTGGGATGGGACTGGAACTGGCCTTGCAGCAACCCCTGGAAACCTTGAAGCCCCATCATAACCAAGTGAGTCTGCAGAGTCCCCACCTCCTTCAGCCACTAGCGTCTGGCTTGTGGTCTGGGAGGGTGCGACTCACAGATGGAGCTTTGACATGTGCGGGTCCTGCCATGGCCAGGGAAGCTAACAGAGTGAGTGTCAGCATTTCCTGCTTGTGGAATGGGAGGAGATTTTTGCCTGGTGAGAGGGTTTCCCTAGGTCCATGAAGACTGAATGCATGTGGTGAAAGATGAAGAACTTCCAAAGCTGGAGGCCTTAGTGAGTGCCAAGGAAGTTCCGTATAGCCCAGAAAAACCGTCGTAAGTTCTGACTTATCTGTAGCAGGCAAAGTTGGAGTGTCCGCCGCATCCCCTTCAGCAGAGTACACAGGGCACCTGTTCTCTTTTTTTATTTTTATTTTTTGAGGCAAGGTCTCACTTTGTCACCCAGGCTGGAGTGCAGTGGCATGATCACAGCTCACTGCAACCTCAACTTCCTGGACTCAAGTGATCCTCCCACCTCAGCCTCCCTAGTAGCTGGGACTACAGGCATGCAGCACCATGCCTGGCTACTTTTACTTATTTATTTTTTATTTTGTAGAGACAGAGTCTCACTGTATTGCCCAGGCTTCTTTTTTGATGGGAATGGTATATTTGATAAAACTTGAATACCATCTTTTAGCTATAATTTTAAAAAAATTGTTTTGCAACATCATAAGAAAACCAGTGAGAAATTATAGACTCTAGATTTGGATGAACAAGATACCCTCTTTTGTCATCAATTTGAAATTAACAAAATCTGGACCAAAAGTAATAAAGATGACAGATAAATCGATATAAATTATTTGGACATTGAGAAGCAAATTGTAACAAAACCCTTTCCGATCACATAAAAAGCAGCAATTGATTCAGAAGAAAAGATAAATTTTGAATAGAAACAATGAAAAAGCTTTTGGGTTCTTTGATAATCCAACTAATGAACCCTGTGAATATATGGGAACAGGGTGGAACTTCTTTGCAATTTGACATGAAATGCTGACATTGACACACAATGCTTGTAGAACCCCACTTCACAGAGGACACCTGCCATTCATTCAAAGGGTTTTTAAGCACAAAACCCATGAAATGCCCTGGAATCTTACGACTCATATATGAAACTTGACAGATGTTTTCCCAAAATTGAAAATAATATTTCAGATATACAAATCATTATGACCAAGAGTGGGCAGTAAAGCTGTACTAGTCAGGTTCCAATCAGGAGACAGAAACCATACAATAATTTGTACAAGGAATGTTTTCCATAGAGAATTAACTTGTAATCCCAGTACTTTGGGAGGCCGAGCCTGGTGGATCACTTGAGGTCCGGAGTTCAAGACCAGTCTGGCTAACCATCTCTACCAAAAATACAAAAATTATGCCAGGTGAGGTGGTTCACGCGTGTAATCCCAGCAGTTTGCGGGGCCGAGGCGGGCAGATCACGAGGTCAAGAGATTGAGACCATCTTGGCCAACATGGTGAAACCTCATCTCTACTAAAAATACAAAAATTAGCTGGGCATGGTGGCACGCGCCTGTAGTCCCAGCTACTTGGGAGGCTGAGGCAGGAGAATCATTTTAACCCAGGAGGCGGAGGTTGCAGTGAGCTGAGATTGCACCACTGCACTCCAGCTTGGTGACAGAGTAAGACTCAGTTTCAAAAAAAGAAAAAAAGGAAAAAAAAAAGAGAATTAACTTTAATGGGATTGGAGTAATAAGGCCCAGCTAGGAAGAAGTTGAGAGAACTCTTGAAAAATGCAGGAATGGCAGATAGAGGTGCAGCCATCACACTTACGGCTGAAATAATGCACCCCCAGGAGAGGGTCCCTGCCAGGGCTAAGATCCAGACCTCATGGGAGAGATCGTGGCAGAGAAGTCACTGAAGTGCCAGGTTGGCAGAAGCACCTGGAAATCTGCTCTCTGGGGTATCAGAGGAATCACCCACAGTGACACGCCATGCCTCGGAACCTTCTGCAAAGCCACAGGAGAAAATGTGAGGGGAAGCAGTTCCCAGGACAGTGCCCTACTGGCCACAAACTCCTGCAAAGCTGCCCAGGGGGCTTCCAGAAAAAGCTACTGGTGGTGGGAATTGGAGTTGGTGCTGCAGAAGCCACACGTGCTGCTGGAGCTGCCAGACACTGCAGAAGCTGGGTGCCTTGCAGGAGTATGGCCCTCATGGCCACAGCAGCCTGCCAAGAGGAGCGCACCAGACTGGGAAGAGAAACCCTTCTCCTCTCGTGTCCCTCCAGCGCCCTCTACTGACAAAGCTTAACATGCCACGGCAGGCGAAGAGCAACTAATTAAAAGGCTCAGCTCAATTCTAGGAGAGCAGGCAATGAAGAACATATTAGGAGCTGAGATACAGTAAATTGACAACTGACACAAAGCTAAAAGAAACTTTTCTAAATTAATAAATCACTAAATTTTAATCCACCATGCTAAAGGAAAGATTCTTTCTAATTTCTCTAAGATTGTTGTCATTTAAAGAGACAATTAAAGAGCCTATAGCCAAAAAAAAAGAAAAAGTATTATAGATATGTATCAGACAGCTAATTAATACAAATATTTTGCTATTTTTCTGGATTTTGTAATGTTTGTGGCATTTATTTTTTTTTAATTTATAACTTTTTTCTCATTCTTAGTAATATTTACTTTTATTCCTAATATTATATTTGTGTCATGATCTTGGCTCACTGCAACCTCTACTTCCTGGGTTCAAGTGAATCTCCTGCCTCAGCCTCCCAAGTAGCTGGGACTACAGGTGCATGCCACCATGCCCAGCTAAGATTTGTATTTTTTTTCAGTAGAGACAGGGTTTTGCCATGTTGGCCAGGCTGGTCTTGAACTCCTCACCCCAGGTGATCTGCCTGCCTCGACCTCCCAAAGTGCTGAGATTACAGGCATGAGCCATCTCACCCGGCCTGACACTCCCCAAATTATATTATCCTCAGGGCTCCTAAACCTACTCTGCCCAGCTTGTAGACACTCCTCCCTGCCAGCCTTTCTATACATGCTACTCATTGAGAACCACGTCAAGTCTCAGCTTCCAGGTGGAACTTTCTTGGACTACCTTAGGTCAAACAAATCTTTCCCCCTCTTGAACTCTGGTGGCACATTTTGGGTCTTTATTCTCCTTTGACTCTGAGCCCATGCCCCCGTCTATTTTTGTTTACCTCAAATTTCTCTCTGGCTTCCCACAAACGTCTCCCTTTCCTTGAATGTCCAGAGGATTCTCCATCTCTTCCACAGCAACAGCCACTTCCTACTTGTACTATTGATTGCATGGCAAACCCCTGGAGGGAAGAGAGGAGGCCATTTTTTTTTTGTTTGCTTGTTTTTTGAGATGGATTCTTGCTATGTCACCCAGGCTGAAGTGCAATGGCACAATCTTGACTCACTGCAACCTCTGCCTCCTGGGTTCAAGCGATTCTCCTGCCTCAGCCTCCCTAATGGCTGGAATTACAGGTACCTGCCACCACACCCGGCTAATTTTTGTATTTTTAGTACAGACGGTATTTCACCATGTTGGCCAGGCTAGTCTCGAACTCCTGACCTCAGGTGATCTGCCCACCTCAGCCTCCCAAAATGCTGGGATTACAGGCATGTGCCACTGTGCCCAGCCAGTACTGTGTATTTAAACATAGCTAAACATGGAAAAGGTACAGTAAATGTACGGTCTAATCTTATGGGTCCCGTCATGTCTTGGAACCACTGTTGTGTATGTGGTCTGTCACTGGCCAATATCATTATGCAGCCATGACTGTGTGTATTTGGGAGTGAGATGCCAGCATTCCAGTTAGCGGCGTTCAAGACACGTTTGTTATGGCATGACTTGGGGGGTATCTCCCGCTTCCTCTGTTTTTGAAGAGCAGAGCTAGAATTAACGGTGTGGGGAGCTCAGAGGCATCGTCTAGTCCAATCCCCTTATGTAGGTGGGGAAACTGAGGCCCATAGTGAGGCAGGCCCCTGAGATGAGACCCTGAGAGGCAAGACCATGTGGGGGTCATGTTCGAGTCCAGGGCTCTTTCTAGTCTTCCACAGGGTGTGTGTGTGAATGTGTGTGTGTCAGTGTGTGGGGGCTGTGTGAGTTTGTGAGCGACTGTAGGGAAGTGGTATGTGAGTGCCTGTGTGAATATGGGTGTGTGGGGGTATGAGTGTGTGAATGTGTGTGTGTGAGTGTGTGGGGTGTCTGTGTGGGCAAATGTGTGGGGGTGGTGTGTGTGTGAGGGAATGGTGTGAGTGCATGTGTATGGGCGTGTGTGAATGTGTGTTTATGAGTGTGTGATTGTGGATGTGCGTGGGGTATGTGTGTGGATGTGTGTGTGTAAATGTGAGGGAGTGGTGTGTCAGCACATGTGTGTGGGGGTGTGTGAATGTATATGTGTGAAGGTGTGTGTGACTGAGTGGTGTGAGTGCATGTGTATGGGTGTGTGGGTGTGTATAAATGTGTGTGTTTGTGAGTGTGAGTGTGAGTGTGGGTGTGGATGTGTGTGAGCATGGGATGTGGGGAGTGTGTGTGAGTGTGGAGTAGTGTGTCAGTGCATGTATGTGGGTATATGAGTGTGTGAAGGTATGTGTTACTGTGAGTTTGTGTGTGTGTGGGAGTGGTGTGAGTGCATGTGTATGGATGTGCGTGGGTGCATATGAGTGAATGTTTTTGAGTGTGTGAGTGGCATGGGGGCAGTGGGTGTATGAGTGCATGTGTATGGGTGTGTGTGGTTGTATGTGTGTGAATTCATGTGTGTGAGTGTGGGGGAGTGGTGTGTGAATGTGTATGGTGTATATGAATGTGTTTGTGTGTGGCGGGCGTGTGTGGAGGAGTGGTGTGTGAGTGCATGCATATGGGTGTGTGTGGTTGTGTATGAGTGTGTGGGGGGTGTGAGTGTGGGTGTGTGTGGGGGGAGTGGTGTGTGTGCATGTGTATGGTTGGTGGGTGTGTATAAGTGATTGTGTGTGTGGGTGTGAGTGTGGGGGGAGTGGTGTGTGTGTATGTGTATGGGTGTTCAGTGGGTGTGTATGAGTGTATGTGTATTTGTGTGTGGGGCGTGTGTGTGAGAGTGTGGGGGCAGTGGTATGTGTGCATGTGTATGGGTGTTCAGTGGGTGTATATGAGTGAATGTGTGTGGGGTGTGGGGGAGTGGTGTGTGAATGCATGTGTATGGGTGTGTAATTGTGTATGAGTGTTTGTGGGGGTGTGCGTGTGGGTGTGTGTGATTGTGGGGGAGTGGTGTGTGCATGTGTATTGGTGTTCAGTGGGTATGTGTGAGTGAATGTGAGTGTGTGTGGAGTGTGGGGGGAGTGGTGTGTGAATGCGTGTGTATGGGTGTGTGTGACAGTGTATGAGTGTGTGTGAGCTCATGTGCGTGCGTGTGGGTGTGAGTGTGGGTAGGAGTGTGTGTTTGTGGGTGTGAGATGGAAAGGAGGGCAGGGGTGGAGAGAGACGAAGCCGTCTGAGCCCCGGGACGCTCTCCCACCCGCTGACCCAGGAGGCTGAGTCAGGTGCCATTCCCCGCTGCCCCCGCCACCTCCCCTTTCTTGGCACAGGAAAGCGCGTGCTGGGAGCAGAGCCCCGGAGGTTGTTCTTAGAAAATGAGGGGACAGGTAACCAAAGGCTGGAGAACTCGCTCCTTTTCAGCAGTTAGGAGAGGGGCTCTCAGGCACAGACTCTACCCCCAGCGCGTCTTACCAAGGTCCTGACGGTCTCAGCAGCAGGCTGGGTCAGGGCCTTGATGAAGGAGTCTTAAAAGAGGAATTCATGGGTCAAAAGCATGAACTTAAAAATGTTAATATTCTTCATAGTCCCTTACATTGCACCAGTTTATATCCTCGCCCACCAAGTATGAAGACACGTGTTTCGGCAGCCTCGGATCTCCTCAGATATTTAGACGTATGCCAGCTTAGTAGCAGGCAAGTGCTTTCTCGTGGCTGTTCACTTGTGTGTCTTTAATGACCGGAGGGGATGAACCTCTTTGTAAACGTTTGTGGGTCACTTTAATTTGGGGGCGAATTCCGGTGGTCATTAATTGGTGTTGAGTTCCTCTTTTGTTTAGGAACTTCTTCACCCTTCTTAGAGAGAGATACAGAGGGCTTCTAGGAATGGGTGGGCCCATCGTGGGTGCTCAGTAGACCTCTGTCCGGTTAGCGAATGACCACGGAGGATCCGGCTTGGTGAGATGTGCGGTGTGCTATTCTCTCAAGGTATCTTTTCCCTCCTGCTTCTGGGCTTGGGGGGACAACATGGTCAAATTTAATAGTGACAGGCTGGGCATGGTGGCCCACGCCTGTAAACCCAGCACTTTGGGAGGCCGAGATGGGCGCATCACTTGAGGTCAAGAGTTCGAAACCAGCCTGTCCATCGTGGTGAAACTGTCTCTACTAATAATACAAGAATTAGTGGTGCATGCCTATAGTCCCAGCTACTCCAGACACTGAGGCAGGAGAATCACTCGAACCCGAGAGGCAGAGGTTGCAGTGAGCCAAGATCGCGCCACTGCACTCCAGCCTGGGAGACCGAGCGAAACTCCGTCTCAATAAAAAAAAAAAAAAGTATAGTGGCGATTCCAGGAAACACACCAAGAAGGGGTTGGCTTGCAGAACGTGGTACTTTTAATCCTTCTTGCTAGGCCGGTCTCCCGGGCTGTGATCTAACACAAATTCTGAGTCTCACCACCAGAGGGAGCCCTGGACCCAGGAAGATCCCGAGGCAGATGGGGTACTGCTCAATTCTGAACAGCTGTGTCCTCAGTTTTCCATTTTGCACCTAAAAATTTTCCTTCAGGTTTAAATGGCTGAAAATCATGCAACTTCCAGCAATTGAAAATATTAATATTTTGAAAATAAAACATATCACTCTTGGCTGTGTGTTCAGTGATATCTAGGCACTGTAGCACTCTGACACCCCCATTTAAACATACGTTAATGAGTTCTGTAACCGTTCTTTCCATCCACCTCCCACATAAACTTTTATTCTAATATATTTTATGTTTGAAAGTCATTGGCTTATACCTCTCATACTTCTCAGCAAGGAAAAATATGTTTACAAATTGAAATTTAAGGAAGCGGTGCCTTTGATCATGTCTCTAAGTATGGAAAAGTTATCTTCTGGTTACAGGTATATCACCATTATGGATATTTGATTAAAGCAGCATAAATATGTGACAAATTAATTAACAATTGTTAAACATAAAAAGGACATTTTTATTGGAAATGCATCTCTTAATGAGGTGAAGTTGTTTTTATTTCCTAGCTTATGTATCTCTGTGCTAGAGTAAGACACATTATGAACATCAATTCTATTTCTTCTTTTTCTTTATTATTATAGATGTTGGTGGTGAGACTTTTTTTTTTCCTCTGAGACAGAGTCTCAGAAAAAAAAAAAAACTCACTGCTTCCTGCACTCTTGCTAATTTCACTCCAGTCTGTTGCCCAGGCTGGAGCACAGAAGTGCGACCTCCGCTCACTGCAGCCCCTGCCTTCCGGGTTCAAGCGATTCTGTGCCTCAGCCTCCCAAGTAGCTGAGATTACAGGTGCATGCCATCACTCCTGGCTAATTTTTTGTATTTTTAGTAGCAATGGGGTTTTGCCACATTGCCCAGGCTGGTCTTGAACTCCTGAGCTCAGGCAATCCGCCTGCCTCTGCCTTCCAAAGTGTGAGGATTACAGGCGTGAACCATCGTGCCTGGCCAAGAAATGTTTTTTCACATAGATAAGTAGAAGGAAATGGAAGGAGATTTTTATGGCATTGTCACATTTTTTTTTTACTCCTGAGCCGTGGGCCAAAAAACATAAGGTGAGTCATTATCAGCTAGTGTTTGTTGTTTTTGTTTTTTGTGAGACAGTCTTGCTCTGTAACGCCAAATGGAATGCAGTGGTGCAATCTTGTCTCACTGTAGCCTCGACCTCCTGGGCTCAAGCCATCCATCCACCTCAGCCACCCAAGTAGCTGGGGCTATAGGCCCACGCCACCATGCCTGGCTAATTTTTGTATGTTTTGGAGAGATGGGGTTTCACTGTGTTGCCCAGACTAGTCTCAAGCTCCCAAGCTCAGGGGATCCACTCGCCTCAGCCTCCCAAAGTGCTGGGATTACAGGTATGAGTCACCATGCCTGGCTTTAGCAATTATTTTTAATGATCTTTCAGCTGACAAAATTCTTGTCCTTCCAGTTATATGTGGTTGCTGTGGCATCAATACTGGCTCCTCTTGGGACTGGTGCTGATCAGCTTGTGGCCCACCTCAGAGGAGCCCCTTCATTTTGGGAGGAAATACTTCCATACAATACAATCCATGCTTCCTGCACTCCTGCTAATTTCATATTAAGCAAAAACCCCACAAACTTCACAAAATGCTCAAGCCCACTTTTCTGGTGAAAGTTTTGTTCAGTGGCCACCATGGAATCTAACACCTGCTGGTTTGCGGAAGGCTGGTGCAGACATCTGGCTTCGCCCAAGGTGCACCTGCTCATGCAATAGTGGGTGGGGTGGGGAACGAGGGAGGGGGGCTCTTCCCAGCTAGGCTGAGGTAGGCAGCCAGTCTCGGGGCTGCTCCGGATCCTCTCACCCAGGACTGAAACCCCCTTTCCAAAACGCCCAGCTGTCACCACAGCCCAGACGTGAAGCTGCCTGCCACTGTTCCTAGACCCATATGAGCCATTAGAAGATACCCTCCATTGTCTGAGATTCCTGAGTAAGTCTGATCCTTGACCCCAAGAGGTTTAACTCAGACACAAGCCAACTGTTTCATCAGAAAGGAAAGATAACCCGTAAACAAACACAAGGCATTTGCCCCGCTAGGACGAAGCACATATTATCACAAGAACTACAAAATGGCTTCATCTTCTTCTCTCTCCTCCTCTTTCCTTCTCTCGCCTCTTCCTTCTTCCTATTCTTCTCTCCCACTCCTCCTCTTATCATTTTCCCTCCTCCTCTTTCTTTTATTCCCCCTGAAAATGGCAGATTATTTTATATTACAATATCCAGTTCTGGTAAGGGGATAAACAAAACACTTTATTAGTAAGTATGAAGAGTCCTAAAGAGATGTACCTTTTAATCCAGTCACTCTACTTTTGTTTTATTTACTAAATAAAACAAAACATAACTGAACAACTAACAACCACAACAAAACATCCCAAAGAATAGAAAAAGCTCTATATCAAAGATGATCTTCATGGCATTACAAATAATGAATTATTAGAAACAACCTTGGGACTAGTTGTCTCCAATCAATGTCAATTTCCCTTTCTCATTGTAATAGAATCCCCGACTTCAGCTGTCTAGACTAATGACTACAGTTCCCAGCCTCCTTTGCACCTGGGTGACCATGTGACTACATGCTGGCCAATGAAGGTGTAAGCAGCAGTGAGGCATGTGACTTCCGACTGAGGCCTCCTCTTAATCTTTTCTTCTCTCTGTCTGGAATATGGATGTCATCTTTATAAGACAGTCCATCTCACTGCTCTGTCCTCTTAGGGTATTGCCCTCAACTGCACCGTCCAAGGTGGCTCACTGGCACCTGTTACCCTGATCCTGCAGCTGCTGTATCAATCAGCTTGTGTCTCTTAGATAAGAAAAAAGTAGGCTGGGGACGGTGGCTCACCCCTGTCATCCCAGCATCTTGGGAGGCCATAGCCAGAGAATCATTTGAGCCCAGGAGTTCTAGTCCAGCCTGGGCAACATAGTAAGACCCTGTCTCTCAAAAAACAAAAACAAAAAAAGTTAGCTGGGCATAGTGGCACATGTCTGTAGTTCTAGCTACTGGAGAGGCTGAGGTGGGAAGATTGAGCTGAGGAGTTTGAGGTTACAGTGGAGCCATGACTGGAGCACTGCACTCCAGCCTTGGGTGGCAGAGCAAGATCCTGTCTCTTAAAAAAAAAAGGAAAAATTAGAACATAAAATTTCCCTTTTGTCTGTTCCAGTGGGTAAGTCTGTCTCCTATCTATCACAAACTTAAATGACCAGTAGTAGGGTATGATTGACTAATCCAATGGTTATGTCCGCTTGGTGAGATATGAAGTAGCTACTGCAGTTATGTTAATGAAGGTACGAAACAATATGAAAGATGCCTAAGGCCAGATGTGGTGGCTCATGCCTGTAATCCCAGCACTTTGGGAGACTGAGGTGGGTGGATCAGTTGAGATCAGGGGTTTGAGACCTACTGGCCAACATGGTGAAACCCCGTCTCTACTAAAAATACAAAAAATTAGCTGGGCATGGTGGCACGTGCCTGTAATCTCAGCTACTTGGAGAACTGCTTGAACCCGGGAGGTGGAGGATGCAGTGAGCCGAGATTGTGCCACTGCACTCCAGCCTGGGCAACAGACTGAGACTCCATCTCTCAAAAAATAAAATAAATAAATGAATAAATGATGCTTAAGATACACTAATTTTTTTAAAAATAGGATAAAAATTTGCTCACCTGGGATGATGACTCTAAGAAAAGCTCTTATTAGAAAGAAAACCCTGGAAAACTTTACATTAACATGTTATAATAGTTCTATTTTAGGTAATAAAAATTACCTAAAATATTAATTCTCTCTAAACTGGTTATTCTAGTTAGAAAAAAAAAAAAGAAAAAAATACATAATTCTCTCATTTTCTTCTTCTCTCATTATTTTAAAACTGTTTTAGTAATGAAAAAGTAAGAAAAATGTATCAAATAGTATTCTCAAGATATTCAGCAAATCTTCTCTTGGGCCAACCTTGTTCCCAGGTGGTATAGGGATCTGCTGGAAATCCAGGCATTGGCTGGTGAGTGGGAAGGAAGGGAAAGCGTCCCTCTTTCCCAGCTCCCACCAAAGCTCCCTTGCAAGCCATCCTGATGACAGCAATTCTGTCACTAACACAGACTCCTCTGTACCACTCCTTTGGGGATACCCCACTAAAAATCTGCTATATGAGGATAAATCACTTAGATGCTGCAGCAGCGTGGTCATTAGTGGCTGCAAGACGAGCGGGCATGGGTGGGGGTGAGGAGGTCGAATGGGAGGATGTGGGAATGCGTACACAACAGAGAGGTCATCTGAAGCTCTGCCTAAAGCTTTGTCTGGAGTGGGTCCTGGTTGATGCAGGCTGGTTACCTACTGAGCATCTATGCTCTTCTTCCTTACTCATAGATTACCTTTTTACTGTTTGTTTTCCTGCAGTGGGTAGGCAATGATTTCCTAAGATCCCTTGCAACTAGGAGTGTCTACGTGGCATTTTTCTAGGCAGGCAGTCAGATGTGAGGGAGTCTAAGGGATGGGGCTTCCAGATGAGCTATTGTTTGCCTGAAAAAAATGCACAGACTTGGTGGGCAAATGCTTTCCATTCTTCATCCTCCCTGCTTCCTCTGGTCTGGACCACAAGCACGATGCCTAGAGATGCAGCTGCTGTCTGTTGTCCATGGCATAGAAGCATTGAAAGACACATTTCAGGGAAAAAGTAAAACCATGACTCTTATTCAGGTTAAAAATGAACACTTGTTAAGGGTTTTATTTAACTCATGTGGGAACCAGGCAGATGATAGAACCATTTCAAAAGAGGAGTCAAGGCTGGGCATAGTGGCTCACACCTGTAATCCCAGCACTTTGGGAGGCTGAGATGGGCGGATTGCTTGAGCTCAGGAGTTCAAGACCAGCCTGGGCAACTTGGCAAAAGCCCGTCTGGACCAAAAATACAAAAAAAAAAAAAAAGCCAGGCATGGTGGCCTGAGCCTGTGGTCCCAGCTACTCGGGAAGCTAAAGCACGAGAATCACTTGAGCCCAGGAGGCGCAGGTTGCAGTGAGCAAGATCACACCACTGCATCCCAGCTTGAGCAAGAGAGTGAGACCCTGTCTCAAAAAACAAAAACAAAAAACAAAGAGGAGTCAAGAAGCACAAATTCATGTGGACTCATGGCATGAAGGAATGTTGAAAGGAATGGCAGGTAGAGGGTAAGCCTGTTTTTCGTACCGTTGGTTACAGAGTTGTGAAACAGCTGCCTGGAATCAGAATGTGACTCTGACGCAGGTGGAAGGCTATGCTGTCTACCATGGTTTTCCCCTGCAGCACAGATGCTTTCTCCAGAGGGACTGCACACCACTGGGTTAAAAAATAAACCTGCATTTTCTGAAATGATAGTTGTTGGGTTTTGCTAAATGCACCTGGCCACCACCTTAATTACTTGAGCTTAATGTAACATGATTCAGTTATTGATGACAAGCCTTCAGACCCTGCAGGGCATTAAAGAAAATTTATGGGAGGCCATCAGTTTGGACTGAACTCCTGTGCTAGACCCCAACAGACAAAGGAAAATGGAGTCACTCATGTTAAAGTTCCACATCACCAAACCCAAACTAAGTTGTTTATCTGACCGTCTAAGAAATCAGAAGAGAGACATGTAGACAAATTCCTGAAAGGGCCAGTTTAGCTCTTGTGATAAGGAAGTTTCCTTAGTTTTAACCCTATAAGGAAAGTACAGTAGTCCCCCCTTATCCATATTTTACTTTCTGAGGTTTTAGTTACCCACATTCTAAAAACAGGTGAGTACAGTTGAATAAAATGTAAGATATTTTGAGAGAGAGAGAGCACATTCACATAACTTGTTATAGTGTATTGTTACACAGCACAAATAAACCTATGATCTGGTCCCTATGTCCTCATGTCTAGGTGAAGAAATAAGACAAGTATGCATAAAATATAATGGCAATTTGTGAATGCTCTAAGAATGAGGGCACAGCCCAGGTGTTGAGCACAGGTTCTTGGCAGAGCTTTAAGAGATGGTTAGTGAGGCCTTTTTTTTTTTTTTTTAAGCTCACAGAAGTTTCTTATTATTCACCTTCTGAAGCCTAGTGAGGTCTTTGGTAGGTGGACAGGGAAGGGAAGAGTGAAAGAGTGTGTTACTGAAATGCCAGGGATTTGATCTAGGTCAGGGGTGTCCAAGGGAAAAAATACAGACATGGGTTCTTAGTTTCTGTTTCTGGTTGGGCCAGTGTAGTCTATTCCTCATCCCTCTTTTCCACTTATCACTGGAGACAGAAACTAAAAACCATGGCTTTGGGCTGTTAAAAGCCTAAAACAAAACAAAACAAAACAAAACAGAACAACAACAACAAAGTGAGTTGAGTTGGACAAGCTTGGTCTACATCCTGGTGCTCACTGCCCAGAAAGCCAATCACTGAGACAACAAGTATTGCCAAAGAAGAAGGCTTTAATCAGGTGCTATAGCCAAGGAGATGGACAATCAGTCTCACATTCATCTCCCTGACCAACTAAAATCAGGGGTTTATATAGCAGCAAAAAGATGTAACTACATTTGAGAAAACAGAAATTAAGAAGAGATAAGGAAAGGGAATAAATCAACAGGCAGCAGGTGATCTGTTAGGGAATCAGGTGAGGGGTCTGGCATCTCATTATCCAGAGGTGGCTGTTAGGCAATCATGATGGGTGAGGGGTCTAGAATCTCTTTGTCCAGAGGTGGGGATATGGTGAGTTTCAGTTTGTTGACACTGTCTGGGAGCCCTGGTGGTTGGTTTCCTGAGAAAGGAACTCAGATAAGACAATTGTAACTTTCTCAAGTTTTAAGACTGGGAAGATCAACTTGTATGCTTATTTAAAAGAAACCATAAATATCAGTTCTATGGGAAAATTGGGCTGGTTTCAAATACATCTCTGACCCCAGACAGTCTGCTCAGATGAGGCTGTTGGCCCCATCATTTTCAAACCCCAAAGCCCATCTCTGGGCCTGCTTTAGCAGTGTCACGTGTGGAGCTTGAGGACATAGGTCCTGCACACACTGCTCCAACAAGGACCTGGGCCACCTGGGTGAGTTCCTTTCTGCTCTGCCTCAACAGGGATAATAATAACCGTATGTGTGTGCATTGTTGTAGGCATTCAGCGAGACTGTGAATGCAAAGTGCTCAGTAGCTGCTGCCTGTCATTATTATCCACTTTTTCTGATCCCCTCCCCCACCCAAGAAATGTTCTTTGCACGACTCACTTATGCTAACTAACTACTCCTATTTTTGTGAGATTTTGAAGAGTAGAGTTGTCAGATCCTGGATATTGCTTGCCCAGTTTGTGAGAGTCAATTCCAGGATGACAAGCCTAGTCATGAGATGCATGGAGAAGCCAGATGGAGGGTGTACAATTGATGGCAGTGATAGGCCATCTGGAGTGGTCACTGCCATCATGCTGGCCACTGCAGGGAGGGTAGGGAGGAGATAGTCTCCCTGCAGCCTACTGCCCTAGGGGCTGCTATGATAGGACTGGGCCAAGTTGCCCACCAGCAGGGGAGCAGTGCAGTGGGGCAGAGAGGGGCCCTGAGGTGGAGCTGGACCCAGGGCAGTGCTGTGCTTGCACATGGAGCATAGGGGCTGGGCCCAGGGTGCAAAGCTGGAGCCATACTTCCGGGGCCTGGGGCAAGAAGTGGGAATGGCACCCACTTCAGGGACCTGGCCCACTCCACCGAAGGTGCTGGGTTCCTGTGCCTTGGGAGGAGGCTCTGTGCGGGGCTTCCCAGGGATGCATCCCTGGGGTCGGCCCCATGTTGAAGTGACCACTGAGCCTGACACTGCTGACAGCCAGGCCTGGGGCCCATGATCCACTCCACCCTGCGCAGCCTCTGAGCACTGGAGAAACACAGGGAGGTCCTGGCAGTGCTGCCTCTGCCCCAGACACTGGTCTGGACCCAGTGAAGACCTGGAGCGCCAGTCCCAGGCTGCAAAGAGCTAGCAGGAGCCAGAAGCAGGCAGCAGTCCTGCCCTCCTGGGCTCAGCTGCAGCCACCCAGGTCAGGGCTGTGGACCCTGGCCTCCATGTGATCTTGGGGACCTGGGAAGGTCCCCCTGGCCCTTGTAGGCTCAGAAGTGCCTGCTCCCACTGCCTGGATTCTCCCTGCTGTTAGCACCTGCTTCAATCTTGGAGCAGTGTCAGGCCAAGCCCGGGCACTGTCACAGCCTGGCTGGGGTGCTGGAGCGTTGCTGACATGCCAGCCCCCAAGCCGCCTTGGCTTCCTCTGGACTTTGGGCACCAACAAGCATTGTTAGGGGGGAAGCTGAGGTGGGGATTGAGGGAGGTTCAGCACTGGCCGGCAGGTGCCCCTTGGCATGAACAAGCTGGGTGCCATGGACAGCAGCAGGGGGCAGACAGGCTCCTGCGGGGAAGGGGGGTCCCCAGTGAGTCCCCACCTTCAGTTCAGGGAGGGCCTGAAGGCTGGGGGCTGGGCTGCCAGTCCCCATGGACTGGAGTGGGGCTGTGGCGCCTTTTCTGGGCCCACCCATGGCTGCCCATGGTCCAATTGGCATGCACTTCCTCCCCTCTGAGGCCCATAAAAGCCCTGGGCTCAGCTAGAGCAGAGCAGAGGATAGAAAGACATCAAGACAACCAGCGTCACAGAGGAGCTACCCTTCCCAGGGCCTCCTCTCTGCTAAGACTCAAGCAGATGTTGGGATGACCAGCTGCAGAGAGGAGTAACCCACTCCAGGGCCTTCTCTCTGCTGAGACCTGGGAAAATGACAGGACAACCTGCCTGCAGAGAGGGGCAACCTACTCCAGAGCCTCCTGTCTGCTGAGAGCTGGGAAGACAATGGGACGACCTGCCTGCAGAGAGGAGCAAACCACTCTAGGGCCTCCTCTCTGCTAGGAGCTGAACACTCACTGGGACACCCTGGCTGTGGGAAGGAGCTGCCCCTGTGGGAGACTGAACTGTCCTATCACTCAATAAAGAGCTCCCCTCATTGTGCTTATCCTCCGCTTGTCTGTATACCTCATTTTTTGGTTGCAGGACAAGTACTTGGGACCTATTGTATGGAAGGGCTAAAAGAGCTATAACACAAACAGGACTGAAACATGCCCCTTGCTTGCCATGTTGTGGGCAAAGAGGAGGGAAAGCTGTGGACCTTTGGGGAGCCCAGACCTGTGACTTCCTCTTTGGGGCCCTGTGGTTCCTGGTGTCTCCAAGCTTCCAGGTGCCACTGCATTCCCCAGTGCCAGCCAGGGAAGCTTGCTTACAGCAAGCCAGTGCCCATGGAGCTTTGCAGTGAGCCAATGCCCATGCCAACACCTGGAGCTGCCCACCCCATGGCAGCAGCTGGCATGTTTGACTGTGCAGTGGCCAGACCCCACGCTCGCTCACACACCACTTGCCACTCCACACCTGACTTGTAGTCTTCCTTGGAGGCATGGGATCCAGACTGGTAGTGTGAGCTGAGTGCAGCTGGTCAGGCTGAGTGAGCAGAAAGAGTCCAGTGGACTCAAGCAAAACTCAGGCAAAGGTGCCGTGAGCCACAGGTTTCTGACCAGAAAAACGACGCCCCAAGCATCTCATAACATAATCAAGAGCTTATGGAATGAACCCAGGCGTGAAATGACAAACTGGATTTGACTGTAGACAGAGAGAGAAAAAAGAGAGAGGGCAAAACAGCACGAATTCTGCAATGGAAAAATGGTCAGGACTTCAAGACTGATTCACATAGAGGATAAATAGGGGAACTGGTTCAGTGCAATGCAACCAGCAATGATAACAGTGAGCCTGGTTACCGGAGAAATCTGAAGTGCTTTCTGCTTTCTAAGAGACGTGCTCATCAGCAACATTCAGCAGAGTTTAGGTTATTCAGCAGAGTTTAGGTTATTCAGTGTAACATATCTCCTTTCTTTGAAAATTGCTAGGCCTTGTGTACTGAAGAGGAGGAGGCTTTACCAAGGGAATAACAAGGTGTTCCTTTAAGCAGATGCAATTCTATTTCCAAAATATGTTGTGCAAACTCAATAGAAATGTAAAATATTACTAATTATCTAGAAATTTTCCATCCCACACTGGCCGTTACCTCCCCCAGTCCCTGGCACCACTAATTTACTTTCTGTTTCTATGGATTTGCCTAGTCTAAACATTGAATAAGAATGGAATTATATAAAATGTAGTCTCTTTTGATTGGTTTCTTCTCCTGTTTTAAAGGTTAATTCGTGTTGTGATGTGTCAGTACTTCATTCCTTTTTATTGCCAGAAAATATTCCATTGTATGGATGGAATAATGGAGTCATAGTCCATTATATGGAATATTATAGCATTCCATTAATCAGTTAATAAACATTTGGATAGCTTTCAGTTTTTGACTATAATGAATAATGCTGCTATGAACATTAGTGCACAAGCTTTTGTGTTAGAACATATGTTTTCAATTCTCTGGGGTCTATGACTAGGAGTGGAGTTGGTGAGTCATATGATAACTCTATGTTTAAACTTTCATAATGTTAAACTGTTTCATTGCAGCTGTACCATTTTGTTCTTACCAGCAATGTTTAAGTGTTCTGATATCTCCGCATTTTCACCTACGTCTTTCTTTTTTATTCTAATCTAATCATTCTAAGGAATGCAAAATGTTATTTCATTGTGATTTTGATTCCCAATTTCTTAATGGCTAATGAGCATCTTTTTATGTGCTTTTTGGCCATTGTCGTCTATAGAGAAATGTCTATTCAGATCCTTTGAGCATTAAAAAAAATTGGGTTGTCTTTTTATTGTTTGATCTTTATTTTTATTTTTATTTTATTTTTTATCTTTTGAGATGGAGTTTCACTCTTGTCACCCAGATGGGAGTGCAATGGCATGATCTCGACTCACTGCAACCTCCACCTCCCAGGTTCAAGTGATTTTCCTGCCTCAGCACCCCAAGCACCTGGGATTACAGGTGCATCCCACCACGTCCAGCTAATTTTTGTATTCTTAATAGAGATGAGGTTTCACCATATTGCCCAGGCTGGTCTCCAACTCCTGACCTCAAGTGATCCGCCCACTTCAGCCTCCCAGAGAGCTGAGATTACAGGCATGAGCCACCACACCCAGGCTGTTTGATCTTTAGAGTTCTTTGTATATTCTGGATCCCAGTCCTTGCTAAGATATATGATTTGCAAATATTTTTTTCCCATAGAAAGAATTGTCTTCACATTTTTTTGGAGACAGGGTCTTGCTCTGTGCCTAGGCTGGAGTGCAGTGGCATAATCATGGCTCACAGCTGTCTCAACCTCCTGGGCTCAAGCAATCCTCCCCCGTCAATCTCCAGGGTAGCTGGGAGTACAGGCATACACCACCGCAGGTGGCTAATTTTTTTCACTTTTTCGTAGAGATGGGATCTCGCTATGTTGCCCATGCTTGTCTCAAACTCCTGGGTTCAAGTGATCCTCTTACCTCAGCCTCCCAAAGTGTTCAAATTACAGGCCTGAGCCACAGCACCCAGCCTGTGTTCTTGTTTTCTTGATAATGTCCTTAGAAGCACAAAAGTGTTTAATTTTGATAAAGTACAACTTGCCTAATTTTTCTTTTGTCGTTTGTACTTTTGATGCCATAGCTAAGAAACAATTTTTTTACACAAGATCATGAAGATTTACTCATTTGTTTTCTTCTAAGAGTTTTATAGTTTTATCTCTTTTATCTAGATCTATAGTCCATCTTGAGCTAACTTTTGTATATGATATGAGGTAGGGTTCAACTTCAATCTTTTGCATGTTGCTATCCAAGTAGCCCAGACCCATTTGTTGAAAAGATGGTTCTTTCCTTTATTGAATTGTGTTGGCAACTTTGTTGAAAATCAACTGGTCATAAATGTGAAGGTTTATTTCAATTCTCTTCCATTTTTCTATATGTCTATTCTAACACCAGTCTCATACGGTATTGATTAGTATAGCTTTGTAGTAAATTTTGAAATTGGGAAGTGTCCTTTTTCAAGATTCCTTTGTTCCTTGTTCCTTTTCAAGATTGTTCTGACTATTCTGAGTCCCTTGCATTTCCATATGGATTTGAGGATCAGCCTGTCAATTTCTCTGAAAAAGGCAGCTGGTATTTTGATAGAGATTGCATTGCATCTATATGTATTTTCATTTTTCTTACCTCAGCCAATGCTATGTATAACTGAAATCTCTTACTCGATTCATCTTGTCTACTGTTCCTCCTCTACAACAAATTTTACAGTTCAGACAAACTGGTTTACTCGTATTCCAGCAAATAAAGCTTACATTTTCAATTCAACAACTTATATTTATTTTCTACCATGTAAAGCACATGAGGTCATTTTGAAGAGCAAATTGGAGAATGGAAGGAAGGCAAAAAGATTTTTTAAAAATCTTATTCCCTGGAAATCCAATTCCCCAGAGAAAAGATTTCCAAAGTCCTTTAGAACAAGTCAATCATTTCAGAGCCAGAGATTATGGGAAAAATTAAACACTGATCATTTTAAGTGTGGGTGAGGATTTGGGGAAATAGAAACTCATAACAATGCATGAGGTTTTTTTTTTTTTTTTTTAGATGAAGTCTTACTCTGTCACCCAGGCTGGAGTGCAGTGGCATGATCTTGGCTCACTGCAAATTCCGCCACCGGGATTCAAGTCATTCTCCTGCTTCAGCCTCCTGAGTAGCTTGGATTACAGGCATGCACTACCACACCTGGCTAATTTTTGTATTTTTAGTAGAGATGGGGTTTCACCATGTTGGTCTGTTGTACTGAACCGAGCATAGAAAGTCAACACCAAGACAAAAGCATGCCAAACTGCAGGGTCTTTATTGCTGGTGGCCACGGAGGACTCGCGTCTCTCCAACCTGTGGCCCTGAAAGGAGCGTGTCAAGACCTTTTATACCCGTACAACCACCTCGGGAGTGAGGGTGAGGGGTGGGAGTGGGGGTAAAGGGCTTCAGACGTTCTGAGGGCTAGTGGATTCTGTAAATCACCTCCTGGGCGGAGATGAGGGTGAGGGGCTCTGGACATTCCAGTGGCTTCCTGGGCGAAGATGACGGTGAGGGGCTCCAGACATTCCAAGGGCCAGAGGACTTTTGGCATTCTGATTGTTACTTAAGCTGTTCACAAAAGTCAAGATAAGCATTTGTTTACACTTCGTCTGGGTAGGGTGGAAATGACAAGTCACAGGGGCCAAGAAGGCATGGGTTTGGACTGCTTGTCTGTCACATTAGCACAAAGAGCAGTTTCAACAGAAAGCCGAGGTATGGTTGAGGTATGCAGTTTTATGGGGCAGTTTTATGGGGCTTTTACCATGTCACATTCCCCTTTGCTTTATTTACAGGAAGTAAATCATTGATTCTTCCAACAGG